>JAAEAF010002248.1:0-40000 GCA_011037195.1 Triatoma infestans
TTTTGTTTTTTTAATTATTATTAATTTCTACCGCCTAATAAGTAACTCAGAAATTATTTAATTTTTTTTTAATTTTCCGAAAATAAAAATTGTAACAAAGACGGTAACCCACAAAATGAAGTTTCCAAAAATTATTATTCAACACAGAATATTGCAAAAATAAAATAAAAAAATCGTCCAAAAAAAATTTTTTTTTCAATTTCTAAATGAGTAAATCGCAATAAAAAAATTTTTTTTTCTGTTTTCCATAGAAATTGATTTAAAAAAAATTATAACCATAAAGAAGGATACATTAGCTAAATTAAGGTTGCTGCTTTAACTGTTTTTTTTTTTCTATTATTAGAACTATTTTTTTTATTTTGTATTTTGAGATGATAACTCTAAAAACAATAATAATATGGAAATAGTAAAAAAAAAAACTGTAAAACCTCCAAGAAGGTTTCATTTGGCTGTTATTAAAAGATTATGCTATAATAAATATTTTTCTGTTATATTAGAGTTATTTACTCTTAAGAAGAAACAATAATATAATAACTGAAGTTGTAAATAAAAAAAAAGCGCATTAATAACCACAAATAAGGTTTTTCTTTGTTGTTAAGGTTATGTTAATTTTGATTCCTTCGATGTTTTGTGGTTAACTGAGCTAAGTATTAAAAAAAAAAAAAAATCTAAACAGACACTTTTTATTTATAATTAAGTGTAGAAATAAAAAGGAAACCATGATTGTAAACAGCTTTTGGAATAGTGTTTAGGTTATGTTGCTATTTCAAATCTTTATAACTTCTTATAATTTTGTTAATATCAGAAATTAAATATATAACAAATAAAGATTTTTTTTAATTGCCTTTAAATTTGTAAAACAGTATTCTTTTTAACCATAATGAAGGTTATAACTATATATGTTAAGTGTACAGGTTATATTATGGTTATGTTTATAGAACGCCGTCTTTACATCTAATAATATTGATAAATTAAAATACATTTATTTGAATCATAAATGTAAAATTTTTAATGGGGAAAAATGGATTGGTTATGCTGCTTTCTATTTACCTACATATTTTTTCGCGCGCGCGCGCGAGTGTGTTGTGTGTGGAGCAATAGTGGCGCAATCTTATTGGCGTTTATTTTGCTTTTAAATTTGTAAACCGAAGATAAGGTTATATTTTGGATGTGTTCAGGTTATGCTGTTTTTTAGGTTCTTTTAAACTGTGTGTTAAATGTGGAAACAAAATAAATAAAAAATAATACAAAAATTAAATGTAGTAGGTAACATGAGGAAGGTTTTCTTTTTGGCGTGTTCCTGCTATATTGAGAAAGCAATAAATGCTACGCTCAAAGTGAGTTAAATCCTTGTTGAGTAAAAAATATGGAACTTAGAAGTCAAAGATTTTTATTTTATATATATATATACATTAGAGTTATCTATGGTGATGCGAACAGGGGCGCTTCTCTCTGTGTAGGGCATTTAAGAGCCGGAGGACTAGTTCCAAAATGTTGTAAGAGCTAAGATCGACCTCTTAAGGATATTTTGTTTTTACAAACAAAATTGGTCAGCATATTTTGCACTTGAGAATATCTCCAATCAACTTCCTTTAGGATTCTATGGGGCTACGCCATCATGACTCCATTTGTCTAATTGTGGTACCTACACGTTAAGAGTACTCTCTCTCCAGTCCTGTCTGTATAATTAGAAGACTGGGTAGAGAGAGGACTCCTGGGTGAAGCTTAGGGAGCCTCATGTTTTCCACCCCAAAGTGAACGTCTTTTTCCTGAAAATATCTACACTGGCCAGTAAGCAGGCCGACAGTTGGACTAAAACTGCAGTAAGCCTGGGGGCGATGAGTTATTAATAAACTTTTCCGCCTGCCTCTGGCCTGGGGGTTTTCACCCACTCCATTTTTTGTGATCTATTGTACACTCACGTGGAATTTGGCAATACCGCAGAAAGGTTTCATGTCCTATAAGGGTTCCTATGGAACAATCCCGGGACAAGGCGTTTTGGCGCCTCGTTGCCTTTGTACCCAAACTAAAAAAGCAACTTGTTTTGGTTACTTATTTCGATGAGTAATTATTATAAGTAACTTATATTCCGAGATTTCCTCTTATTAGAGATTTAAGCCGAAAAACCCTTCAACTAAGGGGGCTAACTTTGTCGGAAGTGCTGCTTTACATTATCCTGAAAGCTGCCCCCCTCCATGGTGCGTGATCCCCTTTAATAGTACCCGAAGTCATCAGAGTTGACAGTTTAACCTTATTCCGTTGAACTTGATCAATATAGGCTCCAGCGGGTTACTAGTAGCGCCATTGCTCTGCTATCTTGGACTCCCTAGCCCGTGGACCTTAATAGCACCCACAATATCAATCCTGATGTGTTAGAGGAATGATATTTTCTCTGCCTGGCAAAACCTTTCATCCTAGAGTAATTCCTCGTATTCAGCTTTGAACCTCTTTTTGTAAGCAGTCAGCCATATTTATTGTGCGCGGTACTTTTTTTTTTTGAGGTACTAGTAACTCGCATGAAGAAATTATTTTTAACGTTAAGCTCAGTGATTTTGGGTCTTTTAATTACTCGAGCATGTTCAAAATTTAGCATTTAACCAACTATTTGAGCATGCTCAGGTTTAGCATGCTTAACAGAAATTAGTACTGCGCTGTATGTTTCAAGGCCTAGAAGATTAAAGCAATTTTTGATTTCCTATGGTTTTTTTGTTCTTTTGTTTTTTTTAATACAACAAAATTATTCAAGTTGGAGCACTTTGTTTTTTAGATTTTGTGACGGTGGCTGAAATGACGTCATAATCTTAGCCCTAGATAAACATAGAGCTTAATTCCACGATTTACACCAATTGGAATTCAGCTCAGAGATTTGTACCAGGAGCTTACTAGTTCGTTACGAATAGGAGCTGGCATAGAGATTCAGTACACTTGCAGCAGTACTAGGTGCTGTGCTAGCAGGAGCTCATTGCAATCCTGTACTAATTGCAGTTATAGGAGCTGAACTAGAAGCAGCTCGTATATTGTCCTAGTACGTATTGTTGTACCCGGATCGATATTAGATGGAGCAGTATCAAATCTATACAGTTAAAATACCAGGAGCCTGAAGTATCAGGAGTTTCTAGCCTGGTCCTGTAGATATTGCAGTAACAGGTGCTATTCTAGCAAGCAGGAGCTTCATTTAATATTGTATATGTAAAAAAAGGAGTTCTATAGTATATGTAAAAACAAGAAGTTTTATATAGTAGCTTTTATTGCTTGTATACTGATACAGCATGTAGGAGCTCCTATTGATTCTGTACTAAGTGGGCGTCCGTCCTGTTCATAATGGGGTCCCATTGTTTATAAAGCTACTCTGGGCGGCTTTTCGGTGATCATAGACCCACGCCCTTTTGGAGAACCCAGCAAGGTTTATACTATGAGAGCCCAATCTCTAGCCATCTGTATGACGTCATAGAGCTTCTTTATATCACAGTCACTGAAACTATCCTTGTATATCTTCCACCAGTTCCCCCAATGATCCCCAACCCCCAAAAAAGCATTTTATTTTTAATTTAATTTCTCACAATTATATTATTTTTACTTAATTTTTAAAAAAAGTGTAAATATTGCTAGATCGTGTAAATAAGTTTATAAACAGAAAAGTGAGTAAACATAACCTCTCTCTAAGATAACCATTAAGTAAACCTGTCTCTCATATAAATATATATTTACCTTAATTATATAATAAAAAAAAAAAAAATAATAAAAAAATTCAATTCCCTCCTTATATTTGTGTAATTTTTCCGAGTGAATTAATATTTTTGTTAATTATATTTGTTTAATTTTTATTTAATTTTGTGTTAATAATTTAAAAAAAAATAAATAAATTTAAATTTCTTGAAATTTTGTTTTTAATTTTTTCTTTTTGTTTTATAATTCCATAAAGTATTCCTGTCAAAAAATACCACAGAACATAAATTGTAGTAAATTTAATTCTCTACAATTTTGGTTCTATACACTTTTATCATAATGTTAATATTAACCAAGATATGAGCTAAAATATTGGGAGCCTCACCCTCCACCTAACTGGTAGTTCAACAATATCTCCTTAAGGTGTAGGCCTATCTAAAAATAGCACAGAACATAAATCGTAGTAAATTTAATTCTCAACAATTTTAGTTCTATACAGATTTATCATAGAGTTAATATTAACAGGGTTCTGTACTGCGACCATTGATGATGTTTTGTACACCCACTTTGGAGCTAGCTCTTCTACAGTACCCTCTCCAGGTTCAGCACCCTAAGGAATCCCAAGATCCTGGAGGGTTTTAGGGTGGATATTTCCTCCTCCCCCAATCTGGTAACGGCCCAGACTATTAAATCTTTCTTGAATGACGGCATCACAGTCTGTGAGGAGATGTATTGCCTGTGCCATCATCTTCTTGGCCCTGAGTCTGCAGTGCCCCGTATGAAAGCCCCTAAGGAGACGGATCTTATTCTTCCTCAGACCGATGCAGGCCTTCGATCTTTCCTAGTTATAGGCCTCCCAGACAGTCCTTGGCCTGCCTTCAGTCCCGGGAGGATGTTCCAGACACAAGCTCTTTTCGCCACTTCCTCCTTCTTGATTTCCTTTAGGAATACTTGGTCGCTGACTCCATTAATAGGGCTCTGGCCCCAAGAGAGGAGATACAGCGCCTTCTTTTACCGGGGTGTCGGCCACCTCATTACCTTCCACGCTGACGTGTCCCGGCACCCAGAATGGGGTCTCCTGCCTAGGTCGTTAAGCTTTCCTAGGCATTCCCACACCATTTTAGAACTGTTAACATAGGAACTCAGTGCTTTAATGGCAGCCTGACTATCGGATAGGATATCTATCTCCTGATACCGATATCCCCTGTCGTGGTTCAACTGAACACACCTTCCAATAACGTGAATTTCCGCATGGAAGATGCTGGGAAACATACCCATGGGTTCTGAGTGTTTGGTTCTAGGCCCAAACGCCCCTTCTCCGGTTTCTTCGAGGGTCTTAGACCCATCTGTATACCACTTAGTGGCATGCTTACTAATACTAGCTAAGGCGGATCCTTCGCTCCACTCCGTTTTCGTACTTAGCTTCGAGGAAAAATTTCTAACGAAACTATATTTCTTAGTCAGACCATCCCTAGGAAGGTTCCAGGGGACGACGAGCGACAGAAGGAAATGTCCGCTCACTAGAGCCTAGCCCATATCTCCCCCACGCCCTCCCTTAAGGATTCTGAAAAGGGATCCTATTGCTACCCTTTCCACCACCAGGTAGAGCGGTGTGAGTTTTAGAATGACCTCAATCCCGGCAGTGGGACACATCCTCATTGCTCCCGTCGTGCAGAGGCACGCAAGGCGCTGTACTTTGTCAAGAGTTTTCTTGACCTTCTCAATCTTTGTCCTGCTATACCACGCTAGCGCGCCATAGGTGATCACCATCATGGTGTACATCCAATTCAGAATATGAGGCGGACATCCCCAGAACTTGCCCGCTATCCTCCTACACACCGTGAGAGCGCGAGTAGCCTTACTAGCAGTTAATTCAACACAATATCTCCTTAAGGAGTAGTCCCATCTAAAAATACCACAGAATATAAATTGTAGTAAATTTAATGCCCTACAATTTTTATTGTATACGGTTTTATCATCCAGTTAATATTAAACAAGATATGAGTTAAAATAGTGAAGCTTCAGGTTAATCGAAGATTTTTCTAAGCTGAAAGCTTCTTATTGATGCAGTTCCCCTTCAGACAGAAATGCTAACAATGCGTTTTCTGCTATCGACAGGGTAAAAATTAGAGCCGACTGAATCTGATACCGCCAAACGTAAATTAACACGGATTAATGTTTCAAATTATTGAAGTTGTAACTGTTGAATATGTGTAGTTGGATCCGCAATGTTGGAAAAAATCCAGGCTTCATAATTTTGGTTCAGACCAGTTAGGGATTATTAGTCCTTCATAATGGGGAGCCATTCGACAATAAAGAAAATTTTATGGTTAGTTTTTGTGACTTCAGCAAAACTTTCGACATGGTTTTTTCCCATGATATATTATTTTCAAAAATTAAAAATGCTATGGGATCAGAGAAACTTCATGGAATCTCTTTAAAGAATACCTAGCTTCCATGAAGACAGTACGTAAAGGAAGGGACATCAACATACCGTTTTAAGTTTTATTATTATTACCTTATTTACCGTTTTAAGTTAGTGTTAGGGGAACCTATTAAAAGTATTTGTAATGTCGTCAAATTTGACATTTAAGGCTCTGACACACAGGACGCGATCTGCCGCGACGGGCAGTGATCGCGCGATCTTTTCGGCGGTCTGCAATATGGCTACGTCACATACAAAATGAGATCTGTGTGAGCGATCTAATCAATCTTTGTTGTTGTGTTGTCCACAGAGCAGGATTGCAGTATTGTTTTGCACTATTTAGAGTGTTTTGCAGATTTTTGGAGAGAAAATGGGTAGTTCTGATGAGGAGGAACTCCTGCTTCTTCTAGCACCACAGGGCACCAGAAGAAATAGACGATATTGGGTGCACCCAATTAATGAAAAAAGAGAAGAACTTGGTGAATACCACCGTCTCTGTAGGGAATTGCAGTCGCATGAAGACAGATTTTTTTACATTTCCATATGTCAAGACAAAGTTTCGAGGAACTACATGATCTATTCCAGCAGAGTATTGAAAACATCACCACGAAATAGAGGAGACTATTGAAACAAGCGAAAGATTGGCCGTTTGTTTGTGGTAAGTTAATAAAAAATAGTTGTTGTGGTGATTGGTTCCGCAGAGCTGGAAAGCATCAGAGACATTTTCTCTCTGTTATTTCACTAGAAAACTGACGAAGATCGCCTAGAGCGCGCGACAATTTTTGTAATTTTGTACAACCAGCTCGCCTATTACGGCGGTCAAGACTGTGTCGCTGAGATAGATCGCCTCGTGTGTGTCAGGGATGATACAATATTGCATCATACAACAATATCGTCGGATCGCGGCGGTTTGAGATCGCTGTCCGCCGCGACAGATCGCACCCTGGGTGTCAGAACCTTTATATTTATGATGAATAAATTACATATATAGATGATAGAATTGTATGATAAAGTGTACTGTAGAGGTAAGCACAACCTCACGCCTCCCCTCCGCACTTTAAATGAATTTTCCCATGTTTTTCAAATAAAAATTGTAACTCAACTCTCTTTGTATGAATCGTTAATATCCCTAGTTTAAAGAGAAGCTAAAAAATTCTCAAGTTTTCTTTGAAATTTTAAAATTACTAAAAAGTTTAAATCGATAACAAAATTTCTTCTAATAGTTTACGATACTGTTGATGATAGCCTGAGTGCAACCTACCTCTACTAAATGTGCATATAATCTATTTAATCTATTATTAAAGTTAAAAGGCACAATATATTTTTTCTATGCAATATTGTAGGTTTATAACCGTCTGTTTAAAACTATTTCAATAATGATTGTACATTTAATTTTAAGTTTCTATTAGAAGAGAGAATAATGGTAGCCAAAACAACATAATAATGGAATACAAAATACGGAAGTATTTATTTTAAATACGTTTTTATTTAATTTATTTTGGGAATACTTTTTTTGAGGGGGAGGGGATATATGTTTTGCGGTCCTTTGAGTGGAAAAATAAACATTTCACACAACTTTCGTTTATACTGCAATTTACGAAAATGGTAAAAACCTGTTCAGTAAAACTCCCACTTCTTGGCCAACCGATTTTTGGGGCACGCTTGTAAATAATTACCCCCTAATCTCCTCTGAGTGGCAGCCTCGCAGTCCGTTAGGAGATATAATGGAGTTTCGTCCATCTCCCCACAGAATCTGCATGTACTGTCACTCTCCCAAACCCAGCTTCATGAGGTGTCCTCTGAGTCGTCAACCATGCGTAACCCCAGGCCTTCCCCCCCCCCCACCAAAAAAACCACATAAACGAATTTTTCCCGAAGAAATGTTTTAAAGAAAATCATTGGAGCCATTTTTGAAAAAATTAACCTGAAAAAATCCAGTAAAGCCGCCAATTTCCAGACTAACCGTGTTTCCTTTTCAAACTCAGAATTTTGGCAAGATATTTAATGCCTGTTTTAATATTATATAGTATAATTAAACTGAATTAATACTTTGGAGGAAAAACAATTGCCTACCACCGGGACAGTGTGCTATAAACTTTGCTGTAATACCGCGCCCCACCTCAAATCAAGTTTAAGCTTTCTTGATTTGTTAATAAAGAAAATTTATTCTTTCTCAGAGAACTTCAAAAATGAATATTTCTGCTGAAGACTTTGTTTTCATGATTTTATTTCCAACAGAGTGTTATTATCATCAATGAAATCCGTCGGGTTACAATTGAAGAAATCAGCCGGGCAAGATTGTTGGATAAAGTGTAATCAGGGCGACAAAAATTGAGAAAACCCGGGAAGATACTGAAAAAAAATTAAAGTCAATTAGATTTTACATGTTAAATGAGGTAAGCTTAAAAATATCGATGTAATTCTTCTTAATAGAGAAATTAATGTAAAGTTTTGTGGGGCTACCAGTCCGATTGGGCTGCCTCAGGTTAAATACACACACACAAAATTAATTTTACACTTGGATGTTGATCCTAAGGTAGGTAATTAAAGATGATGAAGCTTTTGTGGATATTTAGAGACGCAAGGCATCTACAAGACTGGTCTAAGCCTATACTACATATATACTTGATCACAGCCCGTTTTAGCCTAAGCTTGGAAGAAATATATATTAGAGCTTTGCCTAGGCTATATCAGAACCAGTTAATAGCCAATACTAGTTTATATGCAGCAAAATTCTATTTAATATAGCCTGGAATTTTGGTAAGTTTTTTCCAATTTATTTTTACTTAGGCTATATCAAAGTTTACTTATTGAATTTTTTTTTGTGGATTATTTTGCCCACGCTATATTAATAGCAACCGGAAATATTTTCCGTAATAGCCTACCTTCTTTTTATGGCCATCGACCCAGTTTCAAGCGTACCGCCTATTATCAGAATATTTTGTCAAAAACACTGCAACTCCTATGTTATCACATTGTTTTGACGAAACATCCTGATGAAGGGGCGGCAATAATATGCCTGATTAAGTCGTCTGCCTGATAATATTCAGATATAAGCAAAATTTGGGGTTTTTTAATATAACATAAATAGACTTTAGTAGAAATTGTATTTTTTGAATTGAATGTACCTAGGCTATATCGTAGCTAAATTTGCCTACCGTACCCTATGGCGCAACAGCCCATGAGTTAGTGATCGTGATGCACGATAACGCTCGTCGACATATTGCCCACATAGTTGCAGGCCTTTTTTAATAACCATAATATTGACTTTCTAAAAACTGGCCTGTCCGTTTCCCTGACTTAAATCCTATAGAGCCTCTGTGGAATATGCTTGGAAGACGGATAAGAGATCGGAACGTCCTTCCTGGGACGCTTCTGGGGCTAGAAAGAGCCACTTCAAGAACGAAGGCCAGTAATGTCACAACACGAAATTTCCCCACTTGATTGAAAGCTGTGCCTAGCAGCAAGAGGAGGTAATACTCCAGTATTAGTACCATCGCACCCAATAAATAATGTAAAATTAAAAGAAAACAAAAAAAAACAGATAATTATAATGGTATTCAAATCTCAGAGATTCAACGTTCACTTCTCTCCTACCCTATAGAGCTCCTGAAGAAGGGCGCCAATGGTACCCGAAACGTAGAGCAACAAAGAACTCTTTTTCTTTATAAACTCCTCTGACTATTGCCGTACAAACATCTCATTCTCAGATAATTAAAATTTTTCCAAATTCACTTTTTTTAAAATTAATTGATTATTTTAAATTACACTATATAATTCTGTTTATTTGTTCAAAACAAATTCTTGCAGGGCTTCCATGATTTTAGATCGATCTACACTATCAAAAACTTGACTAACCCACATAAATTAATGAGACTAATTCGGATGACCCTGAATAACAATGGTTGGCGGTAGCTTAAGCTGTGAATATCCCATTTTGACTGGCGTAAGACAAGGTGATGCTCTTTCTGCTACACTTTTCAACCTTGCCTTGCATAAGGTTGTGCAGAGACAGAACCCCTTCGGGAAATATCCTGCACTCATATAATCAGGTATGCGCATACGCAGATGATATCTGCCTATTAGCACGGAATATCCCACATCACTTAAGGAGTCATTTAAGATCTTGAATAATGAAAGTAAGAAAATGGGCCTCCGCATTAATGAAAATAAGACCAAGTATATGAGCATCAAGTATGTGTGCCGGGGCACAAGGGGATTAAAGGCAATGAACTAGCCGACCAACTGGCCAGGGATGGAGCGAATACTCTTTTTTGTGGACCGGAACCTGCTCCGGGAATAGCCAAAAGTATGGCGAGGGCGTCTCTGACAGAATGGAGTCGTAGAGAGCGAAATCGTCACTGGAGGCTAAGTACTGGGGCAAAATACAGCAAAATGGTAATGCCAGAGCTGTGTAAAACAGTGAGACCCAGGATTTAAGCAAGTATGAGATTTGTCTGATAACGGGCCGGTTTACGGGGCATGGTAGGTTCAAGAAACATATGCACAAGGTGGGATTGATTGATTCGGAGCCCTTGTGTAGACTATGTCAGGAGGAGGAGGAGACGGCCTCTCATCTGTTGTTTGATTGCGTTGCAATCGGCAGATTGCGATACGAGATCTTCGGCACGTTGCGGAGGAAATCGTACTTCACGAAGGACTTGTGGGGAAGGTTGCGGACCTCATGAACATGGGGGCTTCCTCTACTAGGTATCGAGGGGGTTGGCAAAATAAGCCTCAATGGGTAGGCTGGAGTGCTTGGGTTCGAGTCTCCCCCTGTGTCATTCTGTTCTATATGAGCATCAATCAGAGCCCTACTAGTTCTTCATTAGCGGTGGAAGGTTACACCTTCGAGCGAGTTTCAAGTTTTACCTGCTTGGGGTCGGAATTAAATGGGGAAAATAAAATTATTTTCTGCAAAAGAAGAGTTGGCTGACCACGGAGAAGATGGCTGCATGATGTGGAGGAAGACCTTAAAATCTTTGGGGGTGGTGAGCTGGAGAGAAAAGGCCAGAGATAGAGACGTATGGAGCAGATTTGTTAGGGAAGCCAAGGCCCATTCCGGGCTGTAGCGCTGCATAGTAAGTTAGTAAATTCAAAACTTAGTAGCGTATAAATAAATCAATAATTCATAAATAATAAAATCAAAAAATTACGTAAGTATAAATTTAAAAAAAAAAAATTAATTATTGTGTTGCTTGATTATTTAAAAATTAATAAATAATAATGAAATTAAATAAATATATATTTTTTTAAATAAATTTTGTTAGTAGCGGTTGCTAAGCAACGGCTATAACTTTTTAGTAACGATAGCGATTTAATAAATTTACAAATACTAGTTATATTTTTATAGATAAAAAAAATAAATAATATATTAAATAAATTTCCTAAAATTATATAAAAAAAGAAATGGCCATATCAAGCGGTGCTGCATTGAAAGCACTACAAATTGAATATAAAAACTTATTAAGTGATCCAATAGAAGGATTCCAAGTGAAATTGGTGTATGATGATATATTTGTATGGGATGTTAGCATCTTTGGTCCACCAGATACATTGTATGAGGGTGGTTACTTTAAGGTAATTATTTATTTATTTTTTTTTTTTTAAACTGTGTATTTTTCTTTTAATTTTAATTAATTAATATTTCATAATGTTCATACCAAATTCTCTTCAAAACTACAGATTACTTTGATTCATTTTTTTTTATATATATATATATAGAAAGCACAAGAGTTAAAGTCAACTAGATTTAATTACTTTAACTTCAAATTAATTTAAATTTATAGTTTTAAATATAGGATTAGCATTAAGGTTCTTCTAATTATATGAAAGTTAAAACCCTTTGTATTTCCTTATTTATAATTTATTTTCATCGTTTTAGCTTTATAAATTATGAAACTTTAACACCTCAATAAGCTTATAAAGCATGACACAGTACTTGTTAAAACCGCAAAATTTGCCTTAAACCCTGATTATATGAATCTTATAGCCAATTTTTTTTTGGCCTGACCTTTTGAATCATGAAACCTTAACACTTCAGTCAGCTTATAAAGCATGACACAGCACTTGTTAAGACCGCGCAATTTGCCTTAAACCCTAATTATAAGAAGGCTTAAAGCCTTAATTCTCAGTTAAAGCCAAATTTCTTTCTTCGTCGTAGCCTATAAATGATTAAACCTTACACCTCAATCAGCTTATAAAGCACGACACAGTACTTGTTAAAACCGCAAAATTTTGTTTAAACCCTGATTACAAGAGGCCTTAAAGCCTTAATTCCCGGTTAAAGCCAAATTTGTTTCGCCTGAACTTTTGAATTATGAAACCTTAACACCTCAATCAGCTTATAAAGGACAGCTTAGCACTTGTTAAACCATACAACTTGATTTAAGCTTCTATTGTAAGCACATTAAAGCCTAAATTCAGTTTTAATATTACTGTATTTCTGGCATTTTCATTTCTCTTTAGCTAATGTATCTTTCTTTTTTTTCAAGGCACGCATGAAGTTCCCATTGGATTATCCGTATTCCCCTCCCACATTTCGCTTTATTACGAAAATGTGGCATCCGAACATTTTTGAGGTAAGTTTTAATATTTCTTTCTATTACATTTCCTTACTGCTATTAGAGGCAGTAAGTATTATAAGCTTGAACTTGGTATACATTTAGGTACCAAGTCTTTCGTCTCTGCTTCTGGTTTTATTTTATTTTAATTTTTCGCAACTTTTTCAAAAAACCAGCTTCAAAGATTATTAAGATTACAGTCTTCTTCTGCAGATTTTTTTCCTTAATTTTTTTTTTTGCTTCAACCCAGTCCAGAAGGTTAGAATATTTTTTTTTTTAATTTAAGGCGCGTCAACACCTACGGTCATTGGCGCCCGGAGCCTACTCACTCCGTCAGTCTCCCGGACAGTGAGCTGTAGAAGCTCCTAGGAAGAAAAAATCTAAAGGTAGCACAGCAGGACTCGAACACGGGTCCTCCACGTGGGAGTCCAGTACGCTAACCATTTAGCTATTCCCTTCCCTTGGAATTTATTCGACGTTAGAATAATATTAGCGTTAATCGTCCTAGCCTGTTCTAGATAATCTACCAAAAATATTCCTTTAGGGTCCCAAATGCGTTGGTTATCCCGTTACCACTTCACTGCTTCGATAGTAATAAAGTACCAGTCCATCTTCAGACATCATCACGACTTCTTGACCAGCTAAATGAAAAAAAAAATAGAGAGAAAAGGTCTGATTTGCCCCCAAAAAATCCTCTTTTACCAGTACAATGAATCCGCCCAAACAAAGGCGCTTTTGACAATGGGAAAATTGAGGAATTTGAAGTATGAATTGTTGGAACCTAGATTTAGCTTTTCCTATTCATCAGATTTAGCTTCCACTGACTTTCATCTATTCCCCAAAAATTTTAAGAAATTTTGTGGCTTGAAAACGTTTTGGGTTAAATGATAAAGAGGTGATTAGCAGCGGTAAATAAATATTTTGAAGACCTTCTAGAATCGCTACTTCAGGGATGGGAATCCCAGTTATTGAAAAAACGTTGGATAAAGGGAGACTACATTCGAGAAATAAATGCATTTAAAAAAAAAAAAACTTTGTTGTATGTTGGATGAGAGGGTACATAAACACTAACTTAAAGGGTGTTTGTATCTGCTCGGACAGGACAAACTGCGTTCATGTGTCTTCACTTCCAGATTGGTGTTAGAATGTTCTAAAAGACTGGAAGAGCTTTCTTCTCTGAAGGATGTGCTTCTAGTCTGGGTACCAGGTCAATGGAAATTTATTGGGAATGAGGAGGTGGATAGGTTTGCTAAATTGGGAGCCTCTTTCCCTTTCATTGGTCCCGAGCCTGCTGTTGGTGTGTTTTTTGGCACATGTCTGTCAGGCTTCCAAGTCATGGACAGCCTCACAGCACTCATCCTTATGGATGAATACAGTAGGTTGTCGGCAGTCTTAAAATGCTCATTTGGGGTCCGGGCAGGGCTTTAAGTGAGGGCATTGTGGTTTAAGGAGACATCTCTATACAATGGGGCTCATGTCTGACCCCATTTGTAGAGTCTGTGAGATGGAGGAGGAAACACCTATACATCTCATGACGAATTATTTGGGCTGTGAGGAGATTTGGTTCAGGACCCTTTGGCCGGAATAGGATATCGGTAGAAGAGCTTAAGCTATGTCCTCTCAAGGTTATGGCCCGATTTGTTCGGACTGTGGTAAAAACTTAGATGGGTAAAACCCGAGCCTGGACTTACCTTTCAGACCCGGTAGTTGTTATTCTTTACGGGTCATAGGGGCTATATAGGCCCAGGGAGGCTTTGGATAGCGTAGGGTTTCGCCCTCCACTTCTTTGAATATTAATTATAATAAAGTTTAAAAAATTCTCGAATTTTCACTACTACGTCGAGAACTTTTTCACTTTGCCAATGTTCATTTGACGACGGAATTATCTCGAAAATGGTTATAAAGATTTTCATTAAATTAGGGATGCTTGCTGAGTAGATTGAAAACGTTATAAACTTTTATTTCACACTTCCCCCCCCCCAATTTGATTTTCGATGGGCTTTGAGGCCCATCAGTTAGGGTTAAATTTAAACGGCCATTACATGAGGGCGCCAACAGTTATGTGTATGTATGTATGTATGTTTAGACTGCCTGCCATCTTAAATTATGTACTTTTTAAGAAAATGTTTTTAATTCAATTATACTAATTGATGTTTCTCTCCATTATTATTTTTTTTTTTGTTTCAGACTGGTTACGTGTGTATTTCAATTCTACATGCACCACATTCTGGAGCTATGAGGGAACTCCAACCAAGTGAAAAATGGAATCCTACACAAAATGTTAGGTGGGTCTAGTTTTATACTCAATTTCTAGTATTATTATTATTATTTGTTTGTGGGGAGGGACCAAACCCTACGCTATCAAAGCCCCCGTGGGTCCATCCCCAAGAAAAACAACAAATATCCAGACCCGGGTCTAATCCATCTAACAAATCACCGGAGTCCGAACAAATCGGACAATAACATTAAGGGGAAATAGCCTAAGCTCTTCCACAGACATTCCTGCTCCGACCAAAGGTCCTGAACCTAATTTCCTCACAACCCAGACAATCTGTCATAAGATGGATGGATGTTTCCTCCTCTGTCTTACACACTCTACAAAATGGATCCGGCATTAGCCCATTACGTAGAGATGTCACCTTAAACCACAATGTCCAGTAAGGGACCCAACTAGATGCCTGAGAGAGCTCCGTGGAAGACACAGTAGTTTGGCAAACCTACCCACCTCCTCATTCCCAAAAATTCCCATGTGCCCGGTACCCAGACTAGAAGCACATCTTTCAGACAAGAAACTCAATTTCTAGTTACGTGTTTGTTATAAATAATAGAAAAAAAATACTAAAGACCTGGCAGTACCAAGACTGGTTTTTGTAGATACCCATAGTTAGTGTGACCCACAAAATTATTTATTAGCTTTTTTGAATTTTTTGGTTAATTTATAAAACATAGCCCATTGTGATTGACTCTTGTAAGCTATTTTTCTACCAGCTTCTACGCTCATGCCATTCCTTCAATTTGGAATAAAATAAAAAAATCTGGTTTGAAACACTCACACAACTTTCACTTACTCCAGTTTTCAAAATTGAAATTTGACAAATTTTATAGTTAGTGTACCTATATTTAATGAAGTTCGTCGAAAACTGAAAAAACTGTTCAGTAAAAGCGTTTACTAAGTTTTCTTGAAATTCGGAATTTTGGCCATCCATTTATTTCTAATTAATTTTGTTTGGATGGTAGGAATTGTATAATCAACTATGATAGTACTTAAGAGAAAACATAAAACCGCACCCCTCCCCCAGAATCCATCCCCCTCATAAATGACATTTCCAGGAGAAATGTTTCAAATAAAAGTTGTAACTCTTTATTTGTGTAGTACAGATTCTTACTTTAAAGAAAATGTTGGAGCCGCATTTAGAGAAAATACCAGAAAACTGAAAAATACATTTCAGTAAAAAACGCACTTCCAGTCATCCTATCTTTTTTTCAAACTTCGGAATTTCAACAACATATATTACATTCTAATTAATATTATTAGATGATAAAATTGTATAGTAAACTGAAAGAGCACTTTAGAGGAAAACCTTTCCCCACCCCTCTCCCAAAAGTGCCCTTAAATAAATTTTCCCCGGAGAAATGTTTCAAATAAAAGTTGTAGCTCTTTGTATGTGTAGTTGATATACCTAGTTTCAAGAAAATCGTCGGAGCCATTTTTGAGAAAATCACAAAAAAGTAAAAAAAACAACTAGTAAAGTGATACTTCCGGTCAAGAAATTTTGACAGATGACCCACTGTCAAATCCCATGGTGATACCTAAAGGGAATATCAAGTTTTGAAATTTCTACAATTTTTTCGTATTTGAGCTATGCGTTCACATCCATACCATACGGACACACTTTTTTTGACTCAGGGGACCTCAAAACGGATATTTCCGGTGAAAACTAGATGTCGAAAATTTGGCACGATTACAATACTTTCTCTTACTAGGCGTGAGAAAAAGTAAAAAGGCGTGACAGGGACTCGAAACATATTGATAGTCGTCAGATGGTGCTAAGTTTGGGACTGACGATAGGGTGGGTGTAAAAGGAAGATCAGTTGCAATCAAATTTTCAATTTATTTTTACTTTCTCTTACTCCTAGTAAGAGGAAGTATTGTAATCGTGTCAAATTTACCGATATCGAGTTTTCACCGGAAATAACCGTTTTAAGGTCTCATCAGTCAAAAAAAAAAAATTGGTTTATAGAAAATATGCCTATGTGTGTGTATGTGAACAGCATAGCTCAAAAATGAAAAACCGTAGAAAGTTGAAACTTGATACTCCGTTTAGCTATCACCATGGGATCCGACAGTACGTTATCTGACAAAATTCCTAGCCGGGAGTACCACAGTTCCTAGTTTGTTTTTGCAATTTTCTCAAAAATGGCTCCGACGATTTGGCTTAAAAGCTTCTTATATAAACTACACATACAAAGATTTACAACTTTTATTTAAAAATATTTCTCTGGGAATATTCATTTAAGGGCACTTTTAGGGGAAGGGTGGGATTTTATGTTTTTCTCTAAAGTGCTATCATAGTTGATTATACAATTCTATCATCCAAACATAATTAATTAGAAATAACTACATGGCCAAAATTCCGAATTTCAAGAAAATTAGTAAACCCGAAGTGCGCTTTTACTGAACAATTTTTTTCAACTTTCTACGAATTTCATTAAATTTTGCTATACACTAACTATAAAATTTGTCAATTATAATTTTGAAAACTGGAGTAAGAGAGAGTTGAGGGAAGGGGTAGCTCAGTGGTAGCCCGCTGGACTAGCAACGCGGCGGTCCCGCGTTCGAGTCCAGCAGCTGCCCTTAGATTTTTTTCTTTCTAGAATCCTCTTACACCTCACTGTCCGGTGATGGTCAGTGTTGTCTGTAACGTATTAAAATCCATGTAATTTCTTAAGTTAGAAAAGCGGTCATTTTTTTTTTTTTACACCGGAGTGCCTCAGCCCATTAAAGCAAACACAATTCCAGAACTATTCTATAAAACTAACCTATTTAAGATCACAAAAAATCTCGCACGTTATAACAAAACTTCAAAAAAATTAAATAATTCTCCTCTTTTATTTAGGACCATCCTATTGTCCGTGTTATCTTTATTGAATGAGCCAATTATAAATAACCCAGCAAATGTAAACGCTGCAGAAATGTATATTAGATGGACAAATTCAAGTGGAGCTGACAAACAATATGAAAGAATCGTCAGGTAATTTAACGACTATTTTGTTACAGAAACAAAATAATAATGTGATATAAAAATATTACAGAACATAAATTGTAGTAAATTTAATTCTCTGCAATTTTAGTTCTATACAGTTTTATCATAGAGTTAATATTAACCAAGATATGAGCTAAAATATTGGGAGCTTCACCCTCCACCCAACTGGTATTTCAGCGAATATCTCCTTAAGGAGTAGTCCTATCTAAAAATACCACAGAATTTAGATTTTGTTTGTCTTGTTTTTAATTTTTAGGGAACAAGTATTAGAAAGTCGCCAAAGTGCTGAAATAGAAGGTATTATAGTCCCGCTAACTCTGGAAGATTATTGCATGAAGACACGGGAAAAGGTCTTATTAGATTCTTCAGATGAACTATTGGGTGAATATGATTTCTATGACGAGGATTATGATCTGTATGAAGAATCAGAAAGTTCTGATGATGGTAATTTTTGTTGTGATAAAATTAAGATTAAAATGGAAAGAAAGAGAAAGATCCTTTTGTTTTGTCTCACACGGCTTTCACCTACTGCACTTACGTATAGTTAGAATTCACAAATAAGTGATTTCAGTATAGTACGAGGTTGTCATAAAAGGTTTCCGATCTAACAAGGAAGAAACAACAATTACCACATAAATTCATTTTATTTTCACTACAGAAATCTCCCACGTAAATTTATACACTTCCCGGGTATTGCACAACATCACTTCAATGTGGATATACAAAGCTTCCAAAACGGGGGTAACTTACGACATCGGCGGAAATATCTGCGTCTCCCCATCAGTACCGTCTTCAATTTGGTGTATTTGTATGTTATTGTATGTATTTCGATTGCTGTTTGGTCTCAACCGTATAATGGTGGATCCAGGTTTCGTCCACAGTAACAAACTGGCGCAATAAGTCTGTTGTGTTGAACACGTAGAGAGCCAAATATTTGGTCTTTTATCCGTCGTAGCATGCATATTCATTTTGTTCCTGACCGGTTTTGGATATTTTCAAACCAAATAAGTGTGAGTGTAACAGAACAATTAGTTGAAGTGAACTATCTATACGAACTTGATTGAATTTGCTGTGACGCCAGATGAAAATCCGAAACCGGTCAGGAACCAAATGAATATGCATGCTACGACGTATAAAATGACCAGATGTTACCCAGCATTGCGCACCCATCCACATATTCAACAGAGCCAAATATTTGTTCCGATACCATCACGCGTTACAGCTTTTGTTCAGGTGTCAGCAAAACGAGGCATCTATCTTGCTGACAATTTTCTCATCCCCAAGATTTCAGTTAGGATATGACAGCTCCATCCATCGTCTATTTGTGGAGGTGAATAAAAACATACCGCAATGAGCCGCGGTTATAAAATTTATACTGGTCAATTATTTTGGAAAACGATCCAGAACACTGTCCATCACCGAACATTGAACTGTAGAGTCTTCTAGGAAGAAAAAATCGTAAGCGTAGTACTGGACTCCAACCCGGGACTTCTCCGCGTGGGAGTCCAACGCGCTAACTACTTAGCTAATCCCCCTCCCATATTACAACCAGAGTCCATATTATCGTATCGTATACTATGTATCACACATAAGCTAAAGCTTGTATAAATTGCAGTTTTTTAAAATTATTATTTATTTGTATAAATTGGCGTAAAAGAAAGTCATGTGAGTGCTTCAAACCAGATCTTTTTCCTTCTGAAATGATGTATTGGAACAAGGTTAACTTCAAGTGTAGAGATAATTAGAGTTATGATAAAGCAATATCGTATATAATTTGTATATAAGACAATGCCGTCATATTTAATGTGACTTTGTTGTTTGCAGAACTGAATAAAAACTACACCGATACATTATGACATCAAACCAATTATAAATCAAAAAATAATTAACATGGACTTTTTGAAAAGACAAAATTATTAGTGTATATAAAAAATTGTGATTGCCAAATTCTTGTTCAATTATTAGCTCGTTGAGATGCGAAATTTTTTTTTTTGAAAAATTATAAATTATTGTAATCTAAAAAATTTCTAAAATTTCTAATATGTTCCAATTGCACCGACGTATGTTTAGACACGTTGTCATTGATGGAGGTAAAAAATGGTTATACAGGTTATATAACGCAATATGTGAGTTTCCAATAAAACACCCAAGCCAAAAAAAAAAAAAAAAAGGTTATATAACCAATTGATTTGAAGTATTTGTTGCCAAGATATAGACCTAATTTCAGATGAATTTTTTATGATATATTTTTGTAGTAATTATTTTATTTTGGTATTTGTGCCAAATTGATAATAAAAATGTTAAGTAAAAACGTGTGTTTTATTGTTGGTTTATAGAGAGTTAATATTAACCAAGATATGGGCTAAAATATTGGGAGCTTCACCCTCCAAACTGGTATTTCTGTAATATCTCCTTAAGGAGTAGTCCTATCTAAAAATACTACATAACATAAATTGTAGTAAATTTAATTCTCTACAATTTTAGTTCAATACAAGTAGGGGGAAAAAGAGAGTTCTGGCGCAGTGACGTCATCAACGTCGGAGCCAAATCCCCTCCCACCCACAGTATGGTGAGGGGTGAGGTTACGAAGAAAAAATTTTAAAATATTCCAAGTTTTGATCATGGGACCTTTTACTCTAAAGCCGGGCATCTCTTGCCCACTATACCATCACTGCCAGTTGGAATCGTATGTATTGTTTTTTCCTATCAAGTTGGTCACTCACTCTTTCTCTCTCTACGGTCGTTTCTCTCTCTTTCTAACTCTAGCTGGTTCCAACGGTCGTTGCTCTTTCAATTGAGTGATTGTCATATGACATCTGTTTAATTATTGCATGTTATTAGTAGTAACGTATTTTTTGTGAGGTGGTCACTTACTCTAAAATAATAAAAAAACAGGTTCTCCTTGAATCACGACTATTCCATTTGTGGAATATTGCTCTTTGAATTGAGACGAGGCAGCTAACACTATTTCTTTAAATGAGATTATCATAGACATCTATTTAATTATATACATTACCACCTCTTCTACTCTTAATTCGATTTTTAGCTAAATTCTCTTTTTTTAAATCACCACTCTTTCTCTCTACGGTCGTTTCTCTTTCTTTCTAACTCTAGTTGGTTACTCTCTTTCAATTGGGAAGAAGCTGTTTCCTTAAACTGAGATTATCATATGACATCTGTTTAATTATATATATATATTACCACCTCTTCTTTTAATTATATATATAAGTAATCACCAGAAATGGAGAATTTCATTTAAGTCCAAAAGTGTAATGACAGCAACAATGGCAGATATTTGGATGGATATAGTTAATAGTGAGAATTATCAGAAGTTTATTTCTAGATTATCTAATTTTAATCATCACAATATTGATTTAGCTCAAAGATGTATTGACTTAAATAAAAAATTGTTAAAAATGGAAAAATATGCTAGTGTATTTATTGAAAGAGCAGCTAATAAACATTTTAAACAATGTATTTGGTCAAATCCTGACCAACAGACGGGGCCAGATACATGTCATTGTGTACTCATATCATTCTTGTCCAAGGATATTGATAATAATTTAAATGGTTTGGTGATAAGTGGGGATCTTTAAACTTCAAGTGATGTGAACTTTTTTTGCATCAGTTGTACACAAACATGGCTAGATGTGAAATGGGTCTACAACTGACTACAAGTTTTCCTACAGGTTTTCCACAAAAACCACTCTAAGGTATTAATAACTGGTCTCTCCCAAGATTATGTGCTTCTGGTAGCGGTGAGGTCGAGAAAAGATGTTATTTATCTACATGTTGAAAACTGGCTGACTCTGGAGTCAAACATGCAGACTTTCAATGACTTCTTCAACTGAAAACAAGCCTCCAATGAAATTAACCTTAAGAAGGCAACAATATATTTTCTTAAGTTTACATACAAAGTGATTTCCATCCAGGGAAAAGCAACTTGGTTGGAAGATCTTCTAAGTTTTCAACCTACCAAGATCAACCTGCTTAGAAATGAATACTTAAAACGTCAAAGCCTGTTTGAAGATGTAACTTTTCAGTTAAATTATCTGTCAAAACTTTGTACTCCTTATACATTGTTTCCATATTATCAAAAAAAATAAAAAATTTTACTCACCAACGCAAGTTTTATGTTTATTTAAACCTCTAGTTTAAAAAAATTCTTAGAATAGTTAAGAAGGAAACCATAAAAAAAAAATCACATACACCAAGAAATAATTAATTTATTAAGTATTCTCTATTTATCCAAGTAGGCTTTTTAAAGCCCAACCATCGTACATAAAGCTTATTATTTTTCCGTTTTAATATTTTTTCTACAAGATATACATCTTTATATTTAGTTTTCTGCATTTCTTGGGTATAAAATGCTCCTTGAATAGGCAGTCCTGTCAAATCTTCCAACAAGTAAGTATATGGAATAGTCTCACGAACATTTTTAATTTTAAATATTTCAGAACTCCAATTGGGTGTATATCCTCTGCTAAATAGAGTTCTTCTTTTCGAAATTCGTACATAGTCACCTTTATTAAATCGCTGTTTATCTTTTCGTTTTACTTTGGAAGAGTAAACATTAGCTAGTAAGAATTCTTCGTTATCAGAATTTACTTCTGATGGTGCCATACCCACCGTACGGTGTACTTTGTTGTTATAGCTATTTATGAGATCTGATAAATGTTTTGTATAATTGTAGCTACCTTGAAGACTAAACAATTGATACATCATAGATTTAAAGGTTCTATTAAATCTTTCAACAATTGAACTTTTAATTTGGCTGTAAGTACTGTAGTGATTTATGTTGTGCTTTTTCATGAGCTTCTTGAAGGAAACATTGTAGAATTCTTTTCCATTATCTGTCTGAATATTTTTTGGTACTCTTCCAGCTGAATTAAAAATACTTTCCATAGCTTGAGTGATATCTTGAGCGCCTTTGGATTTAACAGGTTTCACCCAGGCGTATTTTGAAAAACAATCAATCACTGCTAATATGTATTTGTAACCATTATTTTGGCGAGCATATGGTATCATTTCCATTAAATCAGCCTGCCATAAGTCATCAACACCTTTGAGCAAAGTACGTCTTCGAGGGTAGCGTGAACGTGCTGGTCTATGAAGTTCAGCAACTACAGCCTCCTTGAAGGACATAGTTTTTGGTACTTGATCCTTTACAGAATCTCTCACATCTGATCTTTATTTCCAAAGATTAAATCTTATATTTAACCACAACCCTTGAAAACTTAATCGAAAATTGTTTTAAGTTGATGGGCTGTTAAAGGAATATTCGGATTCAATGCACTCAGTCTGTTTTTTATTGTTTCAAATAAACGATTTACATAATTCTGAGTCACTAGTTTTCTAGCCTGATCATATGTTTGAAAAAGATAATTTTTTGTTATGAAATGTTGATCTAGATAGTTCTGAAGGTATAACTTGCTTACCAAATCTAATTGATCTATATAACTTTCCAAGTAGGTTTTAGTAATAAATTCATTTTTTGTAGTAACATACTTTTCCAGATATCTCTTATTTACAGCATCGGAACCACTTAAAGGATCACTCACTCCCACTAAACGTTTATTTTCAAAATCAATATAATCACCATCTTCATCATCACTTGCATGAAATACTTTCTTGATTTGGGGTAATGATCTACCAAACTTGTCAACAGGCATGTTATTCTGTGGTGGTTAAGCTAGCAATGAACAATTCCCCATACCATTACCAGTTTAATAAATAATATTAGCCTCTCTCAGCTCTTCAATTACGGATTGAATTTCATTTTCATGTCCTGTATGACCTGCACTGGTTGAAGCATATAGTAGCCTAAGTCGATCTACCAGTTCGTTGGGATCATCCCAATATTCATAAATACTTTGACCTTCCCACATGCCTTTACCAATTGTTTCCCTCGATCTTAGCGGGTATTTACCAGGTCTTGTTGCAATCAAAGTCAGAGGTGTTTGTCTGTTTGAAGCAGTTGCTGGTGGAGTATACCTAGTTTGTATTGAATTTGTTCCGGTGATTTGGAGGGAGGATTGAAAAGAGGAGCGATGTTATTTCTGTATTTCCATCCTCTGCTGGAACTAACTCCTTTTTCTTCACTAAACTGTCGCTTATGCGCATTACTTCTAATTAAAATGCCTTTATAACTGTATAAATCATTTTCTGAATATTGTGTCGGTTGTTTTAAAAATAACAATTGTAATAAACCTGGTGTACCTTCATACCATTTTCCATTTACATTAATATCATCACCATCTATGGTTACCTGAGCATTTCCAATGGTCATCCCACCTTTTGTAGGATTCTAATTCCATATCTATCATCAAAATCTCTAGGATCGGCACTTATTATTTTCAATAAATATGGTTCTATTAAAGAGCCAATATCTTCTTCCCCCCTTAAAGTTTTCTCCAATTCCTGTTTATCAATTTTTCTTACGTACTCTAAAGGAGTGATCTCTTCTACATCCTCAAACGTTTCTTCTTGTTTTATTGGAACAGTATACCTTTTCAGTTGCACAGGAGTAGAAGCTTTAATTGGTGAGTGTAAAGGTTCTTTAATTAGAGATTCTGTTTCTGTTGAAACATCTTTAGTAGAAGGTTTAACCAGTGATTCCATTGCAGTTGAACCCTCCTTTTTCACTTTCAGAGGTAGATAATCTTGTTTTACCCGTTTTCCCTGTTGAATCAGCTCTTGTAGTGGTTCTGTTATAGGTTTCAAACTCTTTTCTAGTTCTTCCTGAGATGATTGAAGTCCACGCTTCATACTTTTGAATTTGTTGCGTAGAGATTTAGAAGTTTCAATAAGTTGTTTAGTAACCTTGGGATCCATAACGGAATGAGAAAACTATTCTACTACCAACTTATATATAGATAAATGTGTCCAAACCCTTCCGAAACCTACCATTGTTAGAATCTCTTGTTTTGTCCAGAGTTATAAATCCATGCGGTTCCTCCCAGCATATATAACACATTTGTTTAAATTTATCAAATGGTACGTTGGAAGAACTTATATGATCACTGTAAACATGTTTTAAATTTAAATCATCCTGTTTGAACAATAAGATAAAGTTGGCGTTGTCACGAATAAGATGTTTAGGGATCCTGGCATAACTTTGGCAAAGATAGAAGCAGTCAATGTTTTTGTGACGCCCCATACTAAAATATTTCCTAATATTTTCCTGCTCATCCATTGAAATATCATCAAATACTATAATAGAGTTTGGTTCTGCGTTATCAGGAGTAATTATTTGTTGAGTGGTGTTTACTGTATGGAATCTATTTCTGGAACTAGTTTAAAAATCTCTTCTAAATATAAATATTTCTCTTGTTGAAGCGACTGACTGCATATGTATATGTGTGTGAATTTCAACCCATTTGGTTGTAAAAGCAAACAAGCCATAAGATTGGTTTTACCAGAGCCTGAACTTCCGCAAATAAGTGCTCGGATATTATCAGGCAGTAATGCTCCATGATGATTAATTTTCACATGGTCACCAATTGCATTATTCAGGAGATTGCAGATAGGTAAACTTTCGTTTTGCTTCTCTAAACGCATATTGAACATGCTTTGGTAAGGGGGTGTGATATATATATATATCACACTATAACTATATATATATAACTACATATATATATAGTTTCAGATCCCACTAATGCCATCATTATGAGAAGAAAAACTGTTGGAAGAGGTCTTATAAATTCAGTGATTAACAAACTCCCTTTTGAAGTGCACATACCCGGTTATAGATTTTGCGGTCCAGGAACTAAATTACAAGAAAGATTAAAACGAGGTGATAGAGGCGTTAATCCTTTGGACGAAGCCTGTAGGGAACACGACATTGCATACTCTCAACACAGAGATCTAGATTCACGGCATAAGGCTGACCTTATACTCGCTGATAAAGCTTGGCAAAGAACAAAGGCAAGTGACGCATCTTTTGGTGAGAAGGCATCAGCCTGGGCAGTTACAAACGCAATGAAAGCTAAAGTGAAATTGGGTGGTGGGGGGAAAAAGGTAAAAAAAACTATTAAAGATGTTAGAAAAGAAGCACGTGTAACTTCACCTTTACCGATTAGTGGTGCATCAAAGAAGGCTCTAAGAAAGGCAAAAATTTATTTAAAAAATTCAAAACCATCGAAAATACCGAGAGTTTTACCAATACCAAGAACTGGTGGAATTCTTCCGTTTATAGTCCCATTATTTGCGGGGTTATCTGCATTAGGAAGTTTAGCTGGTGGAGCATCAGCAATAGCAAGGCAGTAAAGGACACCCAAGTTGCAAGGGATCAGTTAGAAGAAATGAGAAGACATAATAGAAAAATGGAAGAGCAGCAAATTGGTCAAGGATTTTATCTTAAACCATATAAAAAAGGATATGGCCTTTACATTAGAAAAAAACACTGACTACTTCCTAACAGAGCACTCACAAACATAGAATTAATGAAATATGCTAAAAATGTTCCACACTTTAGGGGTGTATATATGCGTGACACGCTACCAAAACTTCCTAAAGCTGAAGAATGTGCTGTTGTAAATCTAGATTCAGCGTACAATATTGGAACTCACTGGGTAGCGTATATTAAAAAAGGTAATCATGTTATGTATTTTGATCCATTTGGGAATCTTAGACCACCATTAGAAATATTAAGTTATTTTAACAACTGTGAAATCATGTACAATCGTGAGAGATATCAAGATTGGAATACGCCTTACTGTGGACATTTATGTTTAGAATTTCTCTATAATAATGCATAATAAAGTTTACGGACATTAGTCATGTCTTACACTTTTACCTTAACAGGTACATCCAGCATCCTTAGCGCTGATATATTTCCACCAATTAGTTTATTGAACGGAGCTGACTATAAGATTGGCTTACTTAGCTTCCAATCTTATAACTCAATTCCAAATATTATTGAAAATGTAAGCAATAAATTTTATTATGGTGACAGAGTGATTAGTATTCCTACTGGGAACTATGAGGTTGAAGCTATAGCAGATTACCTAAAAAGAAACGTGGAATCACCTGATTCAATTAAAATGAAAGGAAATGTTAATACTTTGAAAATTGAGTTCAAGTGTACACAACCTGTTGATTTCAACAAAGAGTATTCAATTGGTCCTTTACTAGGATTTACTCAACATAAAGTGTTGGAGGCAAACATTACTCATAAATCAGATGAGCTTGTAAAAATTCATGGTGTAAATACAATTGCTGTAAATTGCAATATAGCTGCAGGTTCATATAGAAATGGCAAACCTGGTCATACGAGTATATGAGTTTTCTCCTACAGTTCCACCAGGTTATAAATTGGTACATGAACCTGTACCAGTCATTTATTTTCCAGTCATTGGTGAGAGAATTGATAATATTACGCTGTCTCTTACAGATCAAGATAATAATCTGGTGAACTTTTGTGAAGAAGTAATTACTATTCGATTACATTTGAAGAAAAATGGGTATTGATTTAAAAGGTGTAAAAGCAGTAACACTGGAGTTAAACCATCCAGTATTCAACGTTTACCCCACAGAGTGTTAACACCTTCAAACGTTTACTTTCTGCAACAAATAGGGCTTTTAGTTAAACCACAATGTAAGAAGTATTAAATGTAAGTGATGGGGTGATTTTCGAAGAGAGGATAACCAACTATGAATAACACACACACCAACCTTATACACAATCGCTGAACCATTCGGATGAGATAATTATTTCAGTACAACAACAAGACATTTTCACAGTTCCATCAAAGAGTTTTCTTTATATTCAAGGAAAAGTAGAAAAAGAAGAATCTTCAGCAAGTTTAGATGTGAGATTAGTGAGGAATGCCTTTATGTTTCTCTTTGATGAAATCACATATCAGTTAAATGGAGTTTTAGTTGACCACGTCCGTAACCCAGGAATTGTCAGCACCCTTAAAGGTTACGTATCTTTCAACAGTGATAAAGTTAAAGCATTGGAAATTGCCGGTTGGATGTCTCCTAATACAGATGTCAAGCTTATTGATGATGATGGTAATTTTGATTGCTGCATTCCACTAGACACAGTTATGGGCTTCATTGAAGATTACAATAGAATAATACTACAAGGGAAACATGAACTAATATTACATAGAAGTAGAAGTGATAATGAATCTATTTTCACCGTTGGAGCAGCAGTTAACGCTTCTGTTAAACTTAAATCCGTGCAATGGAGAATCCCATATGTAAAAGTGTCTGATCAACAAAAACTGAAGTTCTTGAATGTTATCAATAAGGGGAAGACCATACACATGGCATTTCGATCATGGGATCTTATCGAATATCCAACCCTACCTGCTACAACTAAGCATACATGGACATTGAAAACTACTACAAATTTGGAAAAACCCTGTTATGTGATTATTGTATTTCAAACCAACAGAAAAGATAACAAACTAGCAGATCCATCAATTTTCGATCAAAATAACATTACTTATGTTAAACTACACCTAAATTCAGAGATCTATCCTTATGATGACTTAAATGTAAATTTTTCCAAGAATTATTTCAGTTTTCTGTATTATATGTATCAAAATTTTCAACATAGTTACTATGGAAAAGCAAACCAACCTCTTATGTCTAAAAATCATTTTAAAGATTATGCACCTATTATTGTAATAGACTGTTCTCGTCAATCGGAAGCCATAAGATCATCTTCTGTTGACATTAGGTTAGAGATAGAATGTACTGAAGCTTTCAAGGCTAATACCACAGCATACGCTTAATTTTACATGACAGCCTCGTGGAATATAACCCTTTATCTGGCATCGTTAGAAGAATATTGGTGATGTGGTGGGATGGAGCTGATATAAATTAAAGTATTGTAAAGGAGATATTTACAGTCCATCATGTGTGCTGTAGTGATAGATATACAAGGCTATCAAAGTGTTGATCACACATTTATCGTAAAGGAGCTGGCAATTGTTGACTTTAATGATATAGAGAAGCACTGGATATTCAAACCCCCATCTTATGGAAATCCAGACTCATCACCCAATAGATGGGTATACAGAAACCTTCATGGAATTGGATGGGGGGCTGGTGATATTGACTATTCTGAATTTGATGGTATTTTGAAGACTGCAACCGTCAATTATACTTACCTATTTGCAAAAGGAGATGAAAAATGTAAATTCTTGGGTAATATAATTGGAAAGACTGTGTTTAATCTTCAAGATTTTGGCTGCCCCAGTATAAAACATCTATCTCTATATCATCACTTCAACAAGTGTAACTATCACGCTGATTCTAAATACAATTGTGCTCTACAGTTTGGTCGAATATTAGCTAATTGGATGCTTCAGAACTCTTCCAAGGTAGATTTTACCAACGCTAGCGTTAGGGAGAATACTTTTAGAACCTCCTATAAACTACCGCTGAGCCCGGAGTTGCTGGCTTTTAATGGGTTTATCCAAATAAGAAATAAATGTCTTCAGTGTGTGTACTGTGGAATGATACTTTTAGAAGAAGTAATAAAAGAATGTCCTTGTAAATTACATTATGATAACTGTACTTGGTGTAAAAAACATGGAATTAAATAAAACTCTTTTTTCAATTATTTCTTGTATTATTATTTTTCCTAAAACCAGATATATAGGTCAATAATTAAGGCACAATTATTATTTTAAAAGTTTATTTCTACTTAAGGATTGGGGCAAAATTTTATTACATATTAGTAAAGAACATAATTTTATTTTTTTTAATTATTACAATATAATAATATAAGGGTGAATTAATATTTTATTAATATGATTACAAGCATTACATATAAAACAGAAACTAATATGAAAAATGTAATAATGCTATTTTGAATGTATAAATCTGATACAATAACAAAGCATTCACATAATGGCTACGTCACTATATCCATAGGCCTTAGTGTTTATAAAATCATTTAAAATTTCCCGTTTTTCGTCATTTGATGTGAGAGAGAGTTTATTAACTTCAATGGAAAAAACATTATGTTCCCTTGATCTAATAGATCTCATAATGGATAGCATAGAAATATTTTCAAATAAAACCCGCCTGTAATCTTCAAAACTTATCCGTTTGAGAGCAGTTTTCTGAACTTCTTTAGCACGTTTTTTTATATTACCATCAACATTGATGGCATACATTTTAGGCCTTAAGGCAATGACTTTATTAATTATTTGATCATTCACTTCGTCCTTAAACTTTCCCAATATTTTTTTATTCTTGATGGAATAATTTGGATGGTCTAATGGATAATCTGACATGTCGAAATGACTCGCCATTTCTAACATGTCTTTATATACATCGTCAGTGTTTATGCGGTAAATGAGGGAGTCAGTATCAGTATAAATTAATTTTAGATTTTCATACTCATATTTCTTTAACATAACATCGTGGTGAAATCGGTAAATCGCATTTTTAGAAATATCTAAAATCGACATTCCCAGAAATATTGCCTTGTTCATAAGAAGTCTGGTTCTCCCCATTTGAACACCAGCAAGATTTTCATCATATATTATTCGATCAAGGAAGTTCGGTTGAGTAATCAGTTTTAACAAGCGTCTTTCTTCACAAACAAGCTCAAAATTAATTCTTTTTCGCACATTTTCCATAGTTTTCCCAAAATTAGCGTTGTTGTATAACTTATATTGATTCTTCTCAAAATTATTCTTTGCTTTTTTTCTCATCTCTGTGTTAAGTGTAATATAAGGTTCAAGCCAAGGAGACTGTTTAAATTCAATAGCTCTATGAATTTTAACTAATTGTAGTCCATGATCAAGGGCTTGTTTCAAGGTTGTATAATGAACCACATATTTCTCTCGATTATTTAAGTGAGGTATTAATTTTTTTATATTAGTTTTACTACAGGGGGGTACAATTGATTCCGCAAGAAAAGGCAAATCATTATGTTTTCGACGGAGATCCTGGGGATATTCAACGTCCACTTCTAAAATATAGCCATATTCTGAATCATTGGGTATGTTTTTTACTTCAATATCTTCAGGATGTGCTACCCATTTAAAACCTTCATAGGGAAGATACCTGCTTTGAGCATCTCCATATAGGTTATTAGCATCATAATAAGTAATATATACTGAATCCTGAGATGGTATATAATCTTTCATGTATTTATTGTTAGCTTTAGCATACCTAAGGGAAGCTTGACATATGCCACCTCTAATACCTCTCTCAAACATAAGAATCATGTCATAGTCTTGCAGTAGTTCCAACTTAAGCCCTGTAACACGTAACATGGCATCCCATGCCATACCAAGCGCTGAGAAATAATGACATGGGTCTATTTTGTGGGTGTCCATAGTCATATCCCTAAAATTCTGAACATCTGCTAATAGCAAGACATCGCTTTTCAAATATATATCACTATACTCTCCTAAGGTACATTTAAACAACTTCCATACATTTTGAGCATGGTTGTAATCCTCTTCGCTAATGTCACTAACTGTTAGCTTGTTGTAGAAGGCCTCTTTCGGTGGTAGATAATTTTCATCAAGTTTCTCCCAAGAGCAAACATAATCATAAGGCAAGACTCCTTTTCTTAAGACTAATGGTAGCAAAGAATTTCGAGGTTTCTCTAAAGCTGGATTTTGGAAGGTTTTTAACAAGCTGATCACGACTCTCAGACATGAATGTGAAAGAGTCTATGAAACTCAGGTTGTGTATGATAACTGGAACATAGTTGGGTGTCCTACATCGTAAGTTACATGTGTTACACGCGGGACCCCTGCACATTCCAGAAATATGGCAATGATCTCTCGTCTTACAGTTATTTTCATTAAATCTCTCTCGACAAAGGTAACAAATTTCAGTTGATTTCCATTCTCTCTCTTGTATTTCTTCCATTCTCAGCTGTTCATTTCTCTTAATGATACGGTTTATTATAGCAGCTAATTGTTTAAGATATAATAAGAAACATTCACCAGCATTTCTTCCTCTGTACAAATATGGTTCCTTGAGAGAGGTTGGGCACAAGTGCTGAATTTGTTCTGAAGGCTTAGCATAAACACAAAAAGAAAAAGCCTCATGTTTTTGATAATTCATCGTGAATGAGGTGCTCGGAGAAGGCTGACATCCTTGAATTGGTATTAATAAACTTTCAAAGTCTGCATAAATGACCAAGTCCACTCTTAGTTGACGTTCAACATTCTTAAATTTAATGTATGGTTCTTTATTTGGAAGTTCTATACTAACAGGTTTATTAAGATTACAATATATCCTGTGTTCAGTTAACTTCTCTACTGCACTTCTTCCATGCTGATTGTCAAAGAGAGAAAAACATCGCTTACATACTTTAATTCTTCCATTATGTCTAGTTTTTTGATAATGTATTAATTTTTCAAAGTTTTTAATATAAACATAATGATGTTTTTGTTCATCTTCAAGTAGTAGAAGATCTCGATGGTCTAATTTTTCTTCTTTTACTACCTTTATTGGATAAACTTTATTATCTTCTTCTAATGCGAATACGTTGATAGAGATGTTATTAGCCTTTTCAAATTTCTTTATCGTTATTTTCGTTATTAATATTGCATATTTGAAACATTTCTCATCATTGTTTTCTGGATTTATACACGCTTTCTTCCGTGCAATAGCTTCAGGTAGTTTAATATAAGATGATACATTTAGTGGAGTGTATTTGTTTATTCGTAGCCGCAGTCCATCAATTCCGACTAATTGCCATCCACTTCTTTCCAATTGTGCTTCTCCCATTTTATTCGATAACTTTCTAAATTCCGTTTTGAGAAAATCTTCAATGTCAATATCTCTAAAAATAGCTTTGTTTTTAGTTTTGAAAGCTTTATCGCTTTTCTCACCTAAACTGTTCTCGAAAAGACATTCAATAACCACATTAATTTTAATTGCTTTATGCTGGCTTAGCTGAAATGTGATTAGTTCAATTAATCTGGGTTTAAGTGATTGTAAACATGTTAGCAAATCTTCAAATTCAGTTGCCTGTAAGAAGTACGACTTCAACCTTCCTCTACACGCGGACTCATATTCTTCAGAGGTGACTTTAAGAAGTTGATGTTTAGTTGGTTCAGTAGGACTCTTCTTATTTGGTTCGATTTCAGAGGGAGAATTAGAGGCTACCTCCGAACAGGTTTTCTTTTTCTTATAAAGGGGTTCTTCAACACAGAAAGATTCATGTCTATCTCTATTAAATTTGTTGGGAAAAACATTTTTACATATTTTACAAGAGTAACTAACATTGCCATCACAAAATCTCACATGTCGTTGAAGATTTTTTTTTTAAGTGAAAGTCTTCTTATATTTTGTACAATAGATGGATGACATTATGATTCAGCTTAGAAAACCGAGTGCAATTGAACACACATAACACACACACCAAAGGAGTCTAAGTGAAACAGAATTTAATCAAACTAGTGTGAATTATTATAAGTTTTTTATTTTTTTGCTTAATTAACAATGGTCCATCCACTTTTAAAAGCTTTGTTAACTAACATGGAATTTATGTGATCCATGCAGGAATCACACACAACCTGCTACGGCATTCCTGTATGACAAAGTTTCATTGCAACTACTACAATTAACATTGTTTGAACATAACAGTTCATGGCATAAAGTATGAGAATATCTTATATTTATAATATCCTCTATTTCCAATTCTTCTGAACATCTTCACAAAGAAAACCTTGGTTTGTAATGTACATTTTTGTTTTTATGCAACAATATTCATTAATGATCACTTGGTTCATAATTGTGTGTGAATATTGATGTACGGAATATTTTTTTAAATTATAATAGAAAAGCATTAATAACATTAGACAAATTCTAATTGGGAAGATTTCTGATATTAGCACCCCTTATAAACAAGAGAGAGTGACGCAAGTTTATATTTTTAATTATGTTTTTATCATAATTCAATCCGTAAAGGGTTATTACGGCAGATAACACAAAAAAGCTTAAAATTCTAAAATTATCATAGATTATATAAAAAATTAGACAAATTCTATCTTAATAGAATTATTTTTATTAATTCCCTTCTACATAAGGGAGAGTGACATCGGTTTATATCTAGCTATTATGTTTTCATCAATTTTAATTCCGTATATTTTAGACAAGAAACATTTTAATTTACGGTTACTTTCTTTTAGTATCATATAAAGGCTTTTACCATACTTGGTATCAACCTTGTTGATACTAATAATAGGGTAAGGTAAATCAAGAGATAACTCTCTCAGAGAAATATATTGGATTTCTTCTTCTCCAATTTTGTTAAGTATATTCTTTAAATCAGACATCTAAAAAAGGAAATTAAAAATAATGCTAATATCATCTATTACTAAAGGGTATGATAGGAAAAAATTAATAGAAACATACAAAGTGTAAAAGTGTACTAACTGTGGTATGATGATTTTCTTCAGCAAAACTGTCATTAACTCATGAAAGTGCAAAGTCGGATTTAGTATGTAAACACTTTGAAATCCCCACCAATTCTTCTTTCCAATGGTGAAATAATTCCATTTTTTTTCTTGTTTTATTCACTTTAGGTTGTGTTTAATTTAATAGTTTTACCCTAACAAGTTTTCAAGTCAAAAAAGGATTGTATGCTATTTAAAATATAAGAAACACATAAGCGATAGTCTTTTTTTGAAGTAACCAAGATATTTAATATTTGCAATTCCAATTGTGGTAAATTTGTATATATTACAGATGTAAACTAATTAAAGAGAAAAAATTACGAACAAACTTGAAACTATTATGTTAGAATGAATTATTTTTATTAGCGATAAAACAAGTTGTTTTCAATCCTAGCTCTACAGAATTCCAGACTAGTTGCATTAGCATGGTAAAATGTAGTTCTGAATAAGCTATTTTACTATATAGCGAATGATTACATTTTCATTATAGTAAAGGTATTATATTATAGATATATATATACTAATGGCTACTATTTTTTATTAAACAGCGTATTTGATACAAAAAATCATTACGTAGACTGCAGTTCTATTTTCAGATTCTTTCCCACCTATTATTTTTTAAATATTACCTAGTTATTTCTATTTGTATCTTACATACATGTATCATAACTTCAAGATGTAAAAACACAAGTTGTAAAGTATGCATTTTATTTACTAAAATATATACACAGGTGCGTTCTTTATAAAAAATACCAGATGTAGTTAATGTAAATGATAATAAGAACAAAATTTAAATAGCTACCATCACTTCATTTAAGGTAAATATAAAATATTCTCTTTCACTATAACGACATTCCACAAATGGCATTGAGAACCTGATTTTATTTTAGAGTATTGACCACCTAACAAAAATACGATACTACTAATAGCATGCAATAATTGAACAGATGTCTTATGATAATATCAGTTTATAAAAAAACAGTGTTAGTGACCTGGTCTCAAGTGAAAGAGCAACGACCAGCAGATGAGAGTAACCAACTAGAAAGAGAGAGAGAAACGATCGTACAGAGAGAGAATCATGATTATTTATGTATAATTCAAAAAAAAGTTAAAAATCTTATTAAAATTAGACGAGGTGGTAACATATATGTACATATAATTAAAAGATGTCATATGATAATCTCAGTTTAAGAAATAGTGTTAGCGGCGGCTAAACTCAATTGAAAGAGCAAAGTCCGGCAGAACCAGTTAGAGTTAGGAAGAGAGAGAAACGATCGTAGAGAGAGAAAGAGTGAGTGACCAACTTGATAGGACAAAAACAGTACATACGATTCCAACTGGCAGTGATGGAATAGTGGATAGAGATGCCCGGCTTTAGAGTAAAAGGTCCCAGGATCAAAACTTGGAATATTTTAAAAAATTTTCTTCGTAACCTAACCCCTCACCCTACTGTGGATGGGAGGGGATTTGGCTCCGAGGTTGATGACGTCACTGCGCCAGAACTCTCTTTTTCCCCCTACCAATAAAATTTTATCATAGAGTTAATATTTACCAAGATATGAAGTAAAGTCCCCGATTTGTCTTAAAGGCTGCAGACGGCCTTGAACGAGTGTGGCAGGGAAGGGGTGAGAGATTTGCACAATGCTATTTTGTTCTCTCTAGGCCTTTTCAACGAAGCTTTCTAATGGTTTGAGCAGGCATCAGGTTACAGAGGTTTATGCAGTTAGTGATCGTTCTTGGAGGTTCCATGACTGTTGCTCAGTATTTGGCGGATATACTGCCAGTACATGAGGGTCTCTATCATAGGTGAGCAAGGTGCATGGTGAGCAAGTACATGGAGCCTTTCTTAATAACCATAATATTGACTTCCCAACTGGCTTGTCCGTTATCCTGACTTAAATCCCATAGAGCATGTGTGTGATATGCTTGGGAAGAAGGATAAGAGATCGGAGAGTCCTTCCTAGGACGCTTCAGGAGCTAGAAAGGCCTACTTTAAGAACGAATGGGCTCTAATGTCACAATACGAAATTTCCTCGCTTTATTCAGAGCTATGACCTGACACCTAGAAGCTGTGCCTAGCAGCAAAATGGGGTAATACTCGGTATTAGGGCCAGCCCATTAAAAAGAACTATTGTACAAATTTACATATAAATGACTCATCAAACATATTTGGAATAAAATAAAATCAGTAAATAACAAATCTGTAATAAATAATCCATCTTCAGAGAATGGTGAATGGGCTAACCTACCTAGGTTTTATAACCTAGCTCCATCATACGTAGAAAATATTATAAATATTGATTGCAATGCAGATGATTCCCCCCCCAAACACATTTTTGATGAAACTACAAATAAAAAGTGTGCTAACACTATTTCTAGATATGTTAAAGCAGCTTACGGCTTCGTCCAAAATGCCCATTCTGGCACACAAAAAAAATTAAGTTATCTTAAAATACCCACTAAATTCATAAACAGTATCATTACCCTGATCAAGAAAAAGGAATATTTTTATTAGAATTAATGATAAGATTAGAGGGTCACAGCAAAACAAGGCCTAGGTTCACCTCATGGGATATTCTAAGTCCGGTTTAGTTATACATTATTGGTATTCAGTATGCCGATGACATATGTATTTATGTGATAGAAATGTCTATCGAGCAATGTAAAACAGTTTTTATAACCAAGCAGTAGATTGTATATTGTTGTAGGGGATTATTGCACTGCGAACCTGGAGATCTATTGCCCCCCCCCCGAGTCTTCTCCAATGCACAGCCGGCCTTTCAACCAGTGTTCTCTAGCTACAGACAACATACCCATCACGATATGAGTGTAGAGGCTCCTAGGAAGAGACAATATAAGGGCAGCATGCTGGGACTCGAATCCGGGACCTCCGCGTTGCTAGTCCAGCGCGCTACCACTGATCTAATCCCTTCCTTCCACCTTGGCTTTCGCCAATTAACTAGGGTCGGAGCCCCTAGTTAGTGTAGTGTGTTTGTCCTTGTCTGTAAAGTGTAGGAGTGCAGACGAAGTGCATGAAGTACTGAGCTGTGGTAAACCCGTGGGGTCGCTACTCCCTAAGTAACTGTGCATGCAACAGATATCCCTTGCGGGCACAATACCAACCATTAACAAAACTAAAAAGATGGTTATTAGAAAATAGCATGTGACATTATCAAAAAGTAAGTCGAATTTATGCCTTTTTTCGAGAAAAAGAAGCATAATTCCTCTCCATAGGATAATAGAACTGAGTGGCTTCAATTTCGTCAGAGACATTTTCCGTGATAGTTGATTCACTATGCACATTATTTGCTCGGTGCAAGTCTATGTAATACACTGTTCAACAAAAATATCCTGATGGGCGAACGCCCGAAACAGGTCGATGACCACAAAATGAAGCGAATATCACGGAAAATGTCTCTGATGCTTTCCAGCTCTGCGGAACCAACTACCACAACAGATTCAATTTCAATTTCAAATGTGATCTATTAAAATAATGTTGAGTGCTCATAATATGTAAATGAAATGTAAAGAATCAAGTAATAGGAGAAAGGGTTGAATGGTCTTTGTGACCATTACCGTGGCGGGGGGGAATTAATTATTTTAAGTTTCCCATATAAATCTATTTGTTGTGGTTGATTCCGCTGAGCTGGAAAGCATCAGGGAGATATTTTCTGTGATAGCCTGCTTCTTTTTGTGGTCATCAACGGCGTTCGCCCATCATCAGGATACGTTTGTCAAACAGTGTGATAACATAGATTGGCCCAGAGCAAATTTAGTTTATACACTAATGATGATGAGCGAACGCCCGAAACTGGTCGATGACCACAAAAAAGAAGCAGGCTATCACGGAAAATATTTCTGATAATTCTATTTATTTATTTATTCTATTTTGTACAATCAATTAACCTATAAACGTTATGAATAGATAAAAATTATCAAAAAAAAAAAAAAAAAATGAAAAGTATACATAGAAATAGTCAATTTTTTCAGGTGGCCGGAATTTTTTTATAAACCGGTGAGTGTATACTAAATCATTTAAATTTAGTAAAGACGGCATAATTCAAAGAAAATTTTGTCAGTAATAAGTATGTAGTTAGCGTATTTTCATACTTGGTTTGGTTAGGTGGGCGTACCTCAGAATTTTGTATTTCTAATCAAAAGTTAATCCTCAATACTTTCAATTTTAATTTTTCATTCATTAACATAAAATAAAACCATTAACTCTAATATTAATAAAATTCAAAATTGTTACAATTTTTTTTTTTTTGAAAATACAATGTAGATAACCTGTTTATAACCTTTAGTGTTAATTGAATATACTAATATTTTGTCCACTCATTTAAGTTAAAAAGAATTTTTGCCAACAATCAAATTAATTTTTTAGTTTTTATTTTAAAAAAGAAATTATGTCATCTAAAACTGAAGATAAATCTTGGGATGAAAAAGATGTAAGTATATATTTTATTTTTTTTTTTGTAGAATTTTTCAATTTTGTTTATACGATTTTCTTTTACTGTAGTTTAAGTGGAAAAATATTGTATTAGAATTGTAAATTTTCGAATTTCTGGCTTCAAAAAATCTCTCAGGAAGTTTAAATTAGATTTTTTTTAAACTTTTTACCTATGAAAATTTGTTTTTTGTGGGGTTTATTTATTAATGAGGGCAGAGCTTGATGCAAGAGTGTATTCAGTTGAGCCCTAAGTGTATCTTTCTTCCTTTAGAGGCCTAGAATAGAATTTTTGGGTGGTTCAAGGGTCTAGCTTGCCTCAAATATGTTTTATTTTAAAATAGCTTTAATACTTTTTTTGTTCCCCTTAATAGGACGTGATTACTGATGAAATCCGTCGAATGTCAACTGAAGAAATTGTCAGCCGTACAAGATTATTAGATAATGAGATTAAAATTATGAAAAGTGAATTGATGCGTGTATCGCATGAATTGCAAGCACAAAATGAAAAAATACGTGAAAATACGGAAAAAATTAAAGTTAATAAGACTTTACCATATCTTGTATCAAATGTAATCGAGGTAATTTTAAATTTGTAATTTTATGTATGTGTGGTATTAATAAAAAGAAGCTTATATTTAAGTTACATGGGACCCCCCATGAGGGGGCATAGCCTTAAAAAATGAAAAAAAAAATTATTCTTACAGTTGTTGGATGTAGATCCAGAGGAAACTGAAGAAGACGGAGCTGTTGTGGATTTGGATGCAAGGCGCAAAGGAAAATGCGCTGTTATTAAAACCTCTACAAGACAGGTATGTTTGAGCCCAATTAGCCTAGGCTATATACTCGTACCATTTTAGACTATTCTAATTATAGCACCAATTTTTTTCTATTAAATACTAGCTCAATTTATCTGGCAATCTAAGAATATCTACATGAAAAATTAGGTTAGTGTAGGTAATTTTTTGCCTATAATAAATAATCTAATAAATTCTTTGCCTATAATAAATAATCTAATAAATTCTTTGCCTATAATAAATAATCTAATAAATTCTTTGCCTATAATATATAATCTAATAAATTCTTGCCTATAATAAATGTATAACCTGTAATAAATAATCTAACCTTCTTTTATAACACCCATTGTATTTAAATATTTGCAAAATATTTGGTTTAATTCAACCGGAAATTTTATCCTGACAAAATTGTTTATTGTTTGGCATTTATTTTAGCTAAGC
>JAAEAF010002248.1:45000-158253 GCA_011037195.1 Triatoma infestans
TTCAGGTCTGCCTGACTATCATAGTGCCATGAGTAATATCGACAGTTTATTCGGCCCTGTTATCACACGGACATCACCCGTGTTTTTTTGAAGATTTCCTTTAAATAGATTATTATCCTGCTTCTGAGAAGCCTGTTCTCGCAGTTTTCTCTTTAAAAAATTAAGCAGGAATTGTTATGAAAATTGAAAAAGTCGCAGGAAGCCTTAAACTTGGTATTCCATTTAGGCACTAATGCCCGGACAAAATCCATTAACCAAAACTATGACTTCATTGAATCCCCCTCCCCAGTTTTTCATGATTTTCTCGGAAATGGCCCGGAAATAATTTCTTTAAATTTCGCGTATATATTTACACAATCACCTAACAATTTTTCAACCATTTTCCCGGGAAAAATTGATTTTTTTTGGGGGTTTTCTGGGGGGGGGGAACAGTAACGTTATGCTTTTTTCTAAAGTACCACTTCACTATAATATTATATGGTTTTCGAGTAATATTAATATTATATTAATAATAATATTAAACATTTCGAGTTTGAAGGGAAGTTTTAAAAGGGATAATAAGCCTATCACTTTTATTTGCGTCAGGGGATTACTATAAACTGTCAATTTTTTCATTGTAAGTTTTCTTGGAGGTTGCTCTAGGAGCTGTTCAATGACTTGTTAATGAACACGTTTCATTAACTTCATAAAATCTTATGATACTTTCTGCTATTTTTTAGGTAATAGCTGCTACAAATCGTGTAGATATTTTAGATCCAGCTTTACTTAGATCTGGTCGTTTAGATCGTAAAATTGAATTCCCCCATCCAAATGAGGACGCTCGAGCTCGTATAATGCAGATACATTCACGTAAGATGAACATAAGTGCCGATGTTAACTTTGAAGAATTAGCAAGATCAACGGATGATTTTAATGGAGCACAATGCAAAGCTGTGTGTGTTGAAGCAGTAAGTATAATAAGCAAGATTACATTGATGTTTTGGGCGAAATGAAAATAAGTTTATATAAGTGAAAATTATGACAGAAAAATGTTGCAAAAATAAGTGCAAGTGGTGATATGTAATATGTAATGATGCTCAAAGCGGCCCCCTCAAGGAGGGAGTGCAGGAGGCCCAGCCCAGGGTGTCGTTTTTTGGGGCCCTTTTTAAAAAATGCAGCATTAAATTTAGCGATTTCTTTTTTGTAGTCTATAGATTAGAGTAATTAAAAAGGAGAAGTGGCTTAAAGTAATGGGCCCAGCACTTATTACAACTCAAGACGTACCGGAGGCGAGGCGTAATAAAACAGATTTGGAGTCTCCTCAAAAGTGAAACATGTACCTTTTAAGCAGACTGTGACACCCGATTTTGATAGTCTAACCCGGTTAGTTCTGCCTCTCCCACCCTCCAAAAGTTCCCCTCGTAAAGTCAAGGCGAAGTAACAATCTAGTTCGAGCCCAACAGTCCTGCCGTTAGATTTTTTTGTTGCTAAAAGTTTCTACAGCTCACCCCATTGATGGGTAGTGCACTCAGAAGGCTCCGGGGAGGCACAATAGAGCTCTCGCAGTGCAAAGAATGTAACATCTTAACTTAAATAGATAGATTCCTGGGGGTTGGCTGTTCATCCTACTGTGTCACAAACTGAGCCACTCCGGAACTCGGAAACTTTAATAGCGTCCTGACTATCTCTTGATACTGATAATGTCGCTCAAGATTCAATTGAACATATCTTACATGTGTCGCATGAATTTCTGTCTGGGAAGATGTTGGGAAATGGACTCCGAGACTCCGGTTCGTGCCCCCCCCCCCCACTCAAAAACATATTTAAACATTAACCAATTAGTTTAATTTAGGCTTATCAAATAACTGCTGGTCTTCTTCATTTTTCAGGGTATGATTGCCTTAAGGAGAAATGCATCAGTTGTTACTCATGAAGATTTTATGGATGCCATTTTGGAAGTTCAAGCAAAGAAAAAAGCAAATTTGAATTATTATGCTTAAGCAATTTAATAAATTTTGAAATAATGTTTTTGTAAAAAGTGAATTTACTTTAATAAATTTTTTCTTTATTAATTATGTTTTGTTATGTTATTAATTTTATTGCCTAAATCCTGAGGGAAGTTAGCCAAGGCATGTGGGCGTTGAAGGAAATGAGATGGCCGACGCTCTGGCAAAGGAGGCTGCATCTCCACTCTTGGGACCTGAACCCTTTTGTGTAGTCAGCGACCAGTTTCTTTTAGAAGAACTTAAGAAGGAGGAGAAGGTGAGGAGGTCGCAACTCTGGAACTCCCTCGCCGGGACTGAGGCAGGCAAAGATCTGCTTGGGAGATTAAAACCCAAAAAAGATCGGAAGCATATATTGGTCTCAGTAAGAACAAGCTCCACATTTTCTTACGGGCTTCCTCACACCTGACGTAGCTGGGCTTGGAGAGGAATGATAGCATGTGCAGATTCTGTTCCGATACATCTCCTATCGGACTGCGAGGCTGTAACTCAGAGAAGTTTTAGGAGCCTGGAAAGTTACCAAGAAGATGAGAAAGCTCTCTCGAGCCCTCCAGAATATTGAGATCCCTAAGGAGCCTTAGTGTCTGGTGGAGGTGCGGTTGGCCAGCCAGAGGCATCCAAGGGGCATGACACAATAGACCGTGAAGGCCACAGTGCGGTGGGCCCCTTCTACAAAAAAATAAATCTGGTGTGAAACACTCACACAACTTTCTCTTATTCCAGTCATCAAAATTGTAATTAACAACTTTTATTGTTAGTATACCAAAATTTAATGAAATTCATCGGGTGTTTTTATGGAAAAGATCGTCAAAAACTGGAAAAAACTGTTCAATAAAAAACACACTTCCGGTTTATTAATTTTCTTGAAACTCGAATTTTGGTAATTCTATTTATTTCTAATTAATTTGTTTAGATGGTAGAATTGTATAATTCAACTAAGATAGCACTTTAGAGGCATACCCTCCCCCTCCCCCAAAAACCCCCCTCTTAAATGACATTATCAGGAGAAATGTTTCCAATAAAAGTTGTAGCTCTTTATATGTGTAGAACACATTCCTAGTTTAAAGAAAATCATTGGAGCCATTTTCAAGAAAATACCAGAAAACTGAAAAATACATTTCAGTAGAAACGCACTTCCGGTAATCCGATTTTTTCAAAGTCGGAATTTTAACATTTAATTCTAATTAATATTATTTAGATGGATAGAATTGTGTAGTAAACTGAAAGAGCACTTTAGAGGACAGCCTAACCCCACCCCCTCCCCCAAAAGTGCCATTAAATACATTTTCCCGGGGGAGATGTTTCAAATAAAAATTATAGCTCTTAGTAGGTGTAGTTTGATATATCAACTTTAAAGAAATTCGTTTGGAACCATTTTTGAGAAAATTGCAAAAAAGTGAAAACCATTCAGTAAAGTGGTATTTCCGGTTGAGGAATTTTGACAGATAACGTACTGTCTGGATCCTCATGGTGATACTTAAACGGGGATATCAAGTTCTGTGGTTTTTCGTTCTTGAGCTATGCTGCTCAGACCATTTGCTAAAAATCACTTTTTTAGATATTTCCGTTTCCTATATTACAATGAGCCTCTTCAGGGCCGTTATAACGTGAAAGCCAATCAGGCAATAAATCTTGGGGCCTAAAAAAAAGCCAGGATGGATATTGATACACTGCTGGACAGATAATTGCATTAGTTAGCTGATGATTTCCTGGCTTCTGGAGCTCTCATTGTATGCAAGCACTCAGTCAAGCTCCTATACAGCAAAAGGCGATCTATCCCAGCGATGATTCTCCGATTCCATGACCCATCCCAACTCAAAAGGGTACTTACTCCTCAAAATAAAAAAATCAAACAATTACTTCTTCAACAATATATAATTGTAATTTTTATTAATTAATTAATTTTTTTTTTTTTTTTACATTTATTCATTTATTTTTCTGGAATAAATACAATTTTACAAATAACATATTTTTTTTCCAACATGATTTTTTTTTGTATTAAATTGGGGTAAACTTTTTAAATAATAAAAAAAAAATATTAATCTCAGCGGGTTGCAAAAACCCCCATGGGGGCAGAAGCCTCCATTAAATATTTTTCTATTAATAATCCACACTTGTGAAGACTACATGACCAATTGATTCAGCTGTACAGATGCTCCATATTTCCAGGCTTAGTGGGGGGAGGGGGCGTAGCCTTGAGCTGGCTGTGAAAGGAGGTTACTTTAAGGGTAGCCAGGGGGCTGAGTCTTTATATTGATAGCTATCATAACTGAAAATTATTACGTCAAGAATTGGATATAATTTTGGGCTTAATTGGGACCCTATTGCCAGATACTGGCTCATTAATCACATCTGGTGTTCCAGTATTAAAAGCCACTTATTAAGGCAATAAAATTTGATATATTTAGGCTTAGCTTAGGGATCCTACTCCACAAAATATTCACTCAGAGTCAGAATGAATCATTGGGTGCACTTTGAGCTATTGTAAAAGCTCTCTTGTTTCGTGGTGGTTGGTTCCGCAGAGCTGGAAAGTATCAGACATTTTCCGTGATAGCCTGCTTCTGAGTGAGTGAGTAAACTGAATTTGCTCTGTCAAAGTCTGTGTTATCACACTGTCTGACAAACGCATCTTGAAAATGCGCGAACTCCGTGAAGCTGTTCGATGACCACAAAATGAAGCAGGCTATCACGAAAAATGTCTCTGATGCTATCTTGTTTCCACCAGCCTGAGATTTATGCTAATTCTATAAGTACTTTGAGAGGGAGTCATTTTACTAAATACTTAAGCCATTTTCCATAGAAAACCTCATTAAGCCTGAAAGAGATATGACTCCTTTAGGAGAAGCCTTGAACCTTATTTAAGGACCCATAAGACTGGAGCACTAAGGCTTGCAATAGGATGTTTGTCCTAGAAATATCGAGTATATGCACAGAAATCTCTCAAGAGCTTTAAGGCTTAAAATTTAGACATAAGCCTGAAAAAAATATATATATATAGAATAATAATAATAAATAAAAAAAACATTAAATTGGAATCCAATATAAAATAAAGGAATCTCCTGGAGTACTTAAGAAAAAAATTTCAGAGCCAATTCTCGAAGACTCATCTACACAGATCTTGGGGCCAAATTAATTTTTAATTTTTATAATTAAAAAAAAAAATAATTTATTTTATTATTTCATAAAATTATTAATTAATTGGTAACTACAATATCGAGAATGAGAAAAGAGATTTTCAAAAATTCATAAAAACTATTCGAGATTACAAAAAAATTGTTTAACAAATATAACAAATAATAATAAAATTTTAATAGATAGATTGGGCACGTTAATGCATGTCTAATAAATACACCACGGGAGGCCTCTTGGACCTCCGATTTCTAGAGCCAGAGGCTTTTTTGCCACTTCAAACAGTCCGCCATCTTGATATAAAGCTGGTCCTCAAAAGTAGCTGTCCCGGATTGGGAGGGGGGATTCATTGTCCTATGCTTTAACCAGGCTTTTTCACGATTGGATGGCCATGTAAATTTTCCCAGGTGAATCAAGAGTCTCCTTGGAAAAAGAACTTCTTTAGGATACCAGAGGACCTGATAAGAAGGAACTAAGAACGAGATCTGTGCGTGTGGTTGTAAAAAGAATCGTACTGGTTTATAAGATCTCAGTAGTCCGGGAGAATCTTATGTCCCCCCTCCGTATGGTCACGGAGGCATTGTCTCATAAGATGTCTTTGTGTCACTTGAAGAATGAAAGAAAGGATCTGGTTTTTTAAAAATGCGGAGTCAATATACAAAAAAAAGTGGTCTTCCAAGATATTCCTGTATGCACCTCCATGTCTATGCATACTGAATCTCCTTTGAAGTGCCTGAGACTCATAGCCTGAATGTAGGACCCAGAAAAACCTGAAGTCCAGGATTATTCCTGAAGGCTCCTTTCACGTGTACTAAAACATATTGAATCTCTTCTATAAAAGCAGAGCTCAGGAGCCTAAAGCCACTTCAGTAACATAAGTTCTCTCTTAAGCACAATTATTCAGATGTTTCCATTTCGCTGACATGATCGTGCATTGAACGCCATAATCAAAAAAACCTGGGGTCGGAGGGACCACACAGCCTCTAATTCAGCGGTCCAGATTCCTAAAATATGCCAATAAAACCCTTTTGGGGTATAGCCTCAAAAAAAGTCAATGTATATAGCTTCATAACATCAAAATGAAGTCCTGGGAGGTGGTATTGATTCGCTTGAGATTTAGAACATTTTGCTGGCAACTCCCCCCCCCCCCAAGGAATAGGCAAAGTCATTTCTAGAAATGTATAATTAACTTGCTAATACCCCCCAGAATAAAGGGTCTCCCACCGCTATGTGGGAGTCAATCCAAGTGGGCCTTTTCAAACAGGGGCTGACGGGGGGGGAGTGTTTCCTTCATGCCTAAATCCAAATCTGAGACCTCTTCTTTTAAGAGAGCTTGGAAAAAATTTGCCTACAACAGATTCCGATCAAGTTTGAAACGATCCTTTTGGATAGCTTGCATCCCAACCTAGGACTCCTAACCATAGCTTCTTTCATTCTTAAACCCAATTCCATTTAACCTTAGGAGTCCTCAGGATCCCAACTTTTATCAATAAGACCCAATATATGATAACAAATCCACCTGGGAAAAGCCTTGGTAATAAAAAAATAAAACAAGTTCCCAAAGATGTTATACCTCACGAAAGAAACTACTTATTTACAAAACATGGCGGCCAAATCACTTATTTACAATATTTTCTTTACAATTTCTTATTAAAATTTAACAATTTATAAGAAATTTTAAAAATTAAATTCAGAATATTTACTGAATAAAATTTATCAATTCAATTTTTTTTTTACAGCTAATAAATTTATTTACAGATTACAATTTTTAAGAATTATTATATAATGTAAAGATATGTAAATAAATATATTTATTACAGGTAGGTAATTACAGTTTATTTACATGAAATAAAAAATTAAAATTCTTTTAATAAAATAAAATAAAATAAAAATAATGTACAAAAAATATTTACAAAATTTATTATTAAAAAATGGAAACCCTGGATTGTAAATAAATTCTTGTAAATAATTCTACAAAAAGATTCATGGGTCAAAATAAAATGGTTCTATGACAATCTCAGAATCTATGAGCCCAAAATTAAAAAAAAAAATAAAATTTGGTTTTTATTTATTTCTATTCTTTGTGTCAATGGGGTCTAAAAAAATGTAAATAAAACCATATTTTTTTGTAAATAAAAAAAAAATTCATTGAAGACATGCTTGCAATTTTTCTATCCATTCTTGGGCTGATGCGGAATCTGCAGCGCAGAAAAAGTATGTGCGTCTATTTGTTCGAAGCTGTAACAAGAAAATGGAGAAAACTATATTTTAAGATAACCTAAATGTAAATAGTGCAAATATCAGAAAGGACTGGTGTTGCGGTAATTGGAATCTGAAGTGATAGATTTGGACCTACTGTTGGCGTATCTAGGCTTTCCAGCTTGATTTAAAACTGTAGGAGCTCAAGTCTGGGGAGTAATCTGATAATGAGAAGGAAAATTAACACATAAGTCAGGTGCACTTGAGCTAGTTGGTAAAAGCTCTTTGTTTCTACCAGCCTAAGATTTAAGATAATACTACAGTACTTTAGGAGGAGTCACACATATTCAAGCCATTCTCCAAACTAAATCTCATTAAGCCTGAAAGAGATATGACTCCTATAGGAGCCTTTAAAAAAAACTAGTAAATGGTACTTCCGGTTGAGGAATTTTGACATGACCTACTGTCCGGATCCCATGGTGATACCTAAACGGAATATGAAGTTTAAACTTTCTACGATTTTTCAGTTTTGAGCTATGCTGTTCACATACACACACAGAGTCCATTTTCTAAAAACCACTTTTTTGGACTCAGGGGACTTCAAAACGGATATTTCCAGTGAAAACTCGATGAAAATTTGGCATGATTACAATACTTACTCTTACTAGGAGTAAGAGAAAGTAAAAAAAAAAAAAGAAGAAACTGACATGTAACAGGCTATGTAGCGTGGAGAATATATGTAGGAGCTCCTAGTCTGGACATTTCTGGAAGTAAGGAGGTAGATTTGAGTCCTAAATTATGGCACGAGCTCTTCCAAACGTGAATTTAAATTATAAGAGCTCCTATAATTTGGATATTTGTCTGGTAAAATGGAGGCAATTTTAGCCTAAAAATTTCGGCACCTCTCTGGCTGTACTTCGGATTACCACGCATTGAAAACCAATTGTAGGAGCTCCTACAATTCTAGGATTGAATTTCCAGTCAGTTTTACATCTTATTTTTAATTTTTTTTTTTTTGGAAACTATATGGGGAGCTTTTTGAGGATAAATCTGGGAGGGGCTACGCCCCCCGGGATAAGCTTTGTCTAAAATATTCTACATTTAAGTATAATAAATAATTAATTATATTCACATCAAAAAAGGATTTATCGTCAGTTTTCTTCGGAGCACCCTGCGCTGGAGCCACTTGTGATACTGAGACTACCTCAGCTAGATCTGAAAATTAAAAAAAAAATTTTTTAGAAACTTTCACCTCAAGGAGGTACTCTTATATGATTAAAAATAACCTTGAGAATTATCTACATTTACCTATAAATCCTTTACAATGTGAATCTTCCATGGCATCATAATACCTCAACTGATGTTTTATAGAATCCAAAACAAACCATCTTTGTTTCCATGCTTTTAATAATGCCCCTCGTTTATATAGATAACCTTCGTGGGTACGATTTTCCGCTACATTTGAGGAAAATTGGTCATAATATTGCTGATTTGTTGTCTGAATAGCTGTGACACCTGGAAAAGAAATATTTGGTGAGAAACAGGCCAGAAAGACTTTGAAGGGAGGGGAGCCTGAGGACAGTGGTGATGCTCCGTTGGAGATGATATTTTCAGGAAAATTTGAAAAACTGAAAAAATCAATAAAAACCTATTTCTAATGAAATTAAACCTTTATGCAGACTAAACTAAACCTCATTTGGCAACGAAAGGACGGACGCCCTGGCGAGGGAGGGCTCCAAGGATACCTTTATAGGTCGCCGAGCCCTTCTGCGGGTTTGCGCAGGAGCCTGGTTCAAGCTTTTATCAAGGAGTGGATAGAAGATTAGCGTCTACAGTGGGAAAGAACACCAAGGCAGAGGCAGGCTAAATTCTTTATTAAAAGAGATTTAGCTAAATTTACCTGGGACCGAAGGGACACAGCCGAAGGGATAAAAGGCTAATAGTGGGTCTATTTAACAGGGCATTGTAGGATGAATAGGCACATATGCACCAATTACTACTTGCAGATAATGCTGTATGCGGATTCTGCAGGACCGAGGAGGAAACCTCAGCATACATCCTTTGTGCCGGTCTTACGAGGACAAGGTTTCTTCAAGTGGCGACAAGCAATCCCGAAGCTACGAGTTAGATGAAGGAGCCACTTTCAGCCTTTGCTAGGCCTGATTAAGGAGGGCGAAGCTGAAGGATGTGCTATAATCTTGGAGGATCCACAATAGACCTCTCAATGTAGGTCGCAGTGGAATGAGGGCCGCCCTCCCCGTCTTTTAATCTAATCTAAACTGCCTATCTCCTGTACCTCTTATTACAGCAGTAAATACTACTTGCAGTATAACGCATGATGCTGATTCAGCAAGGCCGGAAGGAAGGAAACCCTGGAGCACATCCTTTAAGAGTGTGCCGATCTGATGAGGACACAAGGTTTCTTCGACTGGGGACAAGCAATATCGAAGCTATGAGCTTCATGACGGAGTCACTTTCAGCCTTTGCTAGGCCTGATTAAGGAGGGCGAAGCTGAAGAAGGATGTGCTGTAATCTTAGGGTATCCACAATAGACCCCTTAATGTAGTCGCAGTGGAATGAGGCTCTGCTCTTCCACCTTTTGTCAATCTAATCTCATCTAAACCTTATACAATTATTTAAAAAAAAAAAAAACACCTATGGCGCAACAGCCTATGAAGGGCCAAGGCTTACCAGACGGTGATTTGAATAAGGGGGAAGTGTGGTAAGCACGCCGCAATTCCCACGCCGTTTAGTGCCGGCCTTCATCACTACCTAGGGCGCTACTAACTGTAGTAGCTTCCCACTTTTTATCACGATGCTGGGTCGTCAATACCGACTTTGCCCTCACGGGGAATCGAACCCTGAATTCTCGTACGAAAGGCGAATGCGCTAGCCACTAGACCAACGCGTGAGAACATTCAAATCAGCCAAAAACTGACTTCTATCAAACTAAAACTTAATTCAATCAATCAAATAATAAAAGTGGGGGCGCGGGGGCGGGGAATATAACAATTTTTTTTGAACTTCCTGTAAAAAAAATTCTTTTTTAAACACTTACTTGAATTAACTGATGCTGTATCACCGCCACTTCTAGTCAAAGTTTGACTAGTAAAATGTCCACCATCAGATACTGATTTATATTTTGTACAAGTTTTTGGCACATTATCACAACATTTTTCATGGCAACTATATCCACAATCTTTACAACGTAATCCAGTCTGTAAAAAAAATTTACATAAATTGTAATAATTGTTACAGTATTAAAAAAAATAATAAGATTTTAAGAATTTAAAGGGATTAAATTTTTTTTTGGACATGCGGAATAAAATTTAGGATGAGAAGTTTAGGACTTTACTTTTTTTTCAAAATACATCCCCTTACCTTTACAGGACCCCATAAAACGTTGTACAAAAATCACAATATGTGGGTGTTGTAAAATTATAACGTTCAAATCTATGCGGATGTGAATAGACTGGCGTAACAGCCGGCTGTGTATCCACCATTTTCCCACGCATCAATATCTCCAATGTTGAACGTTTATGCAGAAGACGGCCATGTGATCTTACCAAAGCTGTACTAAGTGATGCGTGTCTCTGTTATTAAAAAAAACACATTTCTTTAGACATACAAAAGACAAGCTTTACACAACAAATACAATGGCACCTTAGATAATACATTTTTCGAAACGCTGGAGGGAATTCATCTTACTCGTATTTTGTTGTTGTTTTTTTTTTTACTTCCGGCCAAATTTTAATAATATTTAATAATTCTTTAAATTTCAAATTTTGCTCATATAACTTAACACAAATATAGTGGCAGTAGAGGGGAGGACAAGTGCCAATCTACCAACCGAAGCAGATAGATTAGATTAGGGAGGGCCACGCTTCATCCCACTGCGACTTTCATTGAGAGGTCTATAGTGGATCCCTTGGGTTTATAGTACATCCCACAGCTTCGCCCTCTTAATCTGGCCTGGCAAAGGCTGAAAATGGCTCCGTCATGAAGAAGCTCGTGGCTTTGGGATTGCTAGTCCCCAGTTGAAGAAACCTTGTCCTCCGCTAGGCCGGCCCACTCACAGAAGGATGTATGCGGTGTTTTTTCCTCGGTCTTGCAGAATCCGCATACAGTATTACCTGCAAGTAGTAGTTGGTGAATGTGCCTATTCAGCCTTCAATGCCCTGTTAGTTGACCCACTTATTAGCCTTATGTCCCTTTAGCTATGGCTCAGTAGTAGATCCCTTATAAATTTATTTTCCCTTATAAATTTTTAAGGGTAAATGTCTTTTAACAAAGAATTTAGGTCTACATGCATTTTTTAAAAACCACTTTTTTATTTTCTCTTATTCCTCGTAAGAGGAAGTATTATAATCGTGTCAAATTTTCGATATAGAGTTTTCACCAGAAATATCCGTTTTACGGTCCCCTGAGTCCAAAAAAGTGATTTTTAGCAAATGGTCTGTGTGTGTATGTGAACAGCAGAGCTCAAAAACGAAAAACCGTAGAAAGTTAAAACTTGATATTCCGTTTAGGTATCACCATAGGATTCGGACAGTACGTTACCTGTCAAAATTCCTTAACCGAAAGTACCACTTTACTAGTTGGTTTTTTTACTTTTTTGCAATGTTCTCAAAAATGGTTCCCACGATTTTCTTCAAACTTTATATATCAACTACACATACAAACAACTACAACTTTTATTTGAAATATTTCTCTGGGAAAATTGATTTAAGGGCACTTCTGAGGGAGGGGTGGGGTAAGGTTTTCATCTAAAGTGCTATTTCAGTTTATTAGACAATTCTATTATCTAAATAATATTAATTAGAATTAAATATGTTGTTGAAATTCCGGAGTTTGAAAAAATCGGATAGCCGGAAATGCGTTTTACTTTACCACTTTACTAAATGACTTTTTTCACTTTTTCGCGATTTTCTCAAAAATGGCCCCGACGATTTTCTTGAAACTTATTTATATAAACTAAACATGCAAAGATCTATAACTTTTATTTTAAAACATTTCTCTGGGAAAATTCATTTAAGGGCACTTTTAGGGGAGGGGGTGGGGTTATGTTTTGCTCTAAAGTACTATCATAGTTGGATTATACAATTCCTATCATCCAAACAAAATTAATTCAGACAAATAGATTCGCCAAAATTCCCGAGTTTCAAGAAAATTAGTAAACCGGAAGTGCGCTTTTATTGAACAGTTTTTTTTTCGACTGAATTTACTATTAAATTTGGTACACAAACTATAAAAAATTTGTCAATTATAATTTTGGAGACCTGGAGTAAGAGAAAGTGTGTGTGAGTGTTTCAACCAGATTTTTTTTTTTTGGATGCTTGGGAACTTCCGGTGAAAACTCGATATCGAAAATCTGACACGATTACAATACTTCCTCTCTTACTGACAAGAAAAGAACAAGCAAAAATATTAATTTGGGGGAAGGGTATTAATAAGTTAGCGGTAAAAACTGATGCTTGATTTCAGAGCTTAGGGCCACTTAGTGCTGATGATTACTTAGATATGTCCCTAGTCAGTGTTCATTAAACTTAGGAACTAAAGTCTTATTTCTTCCTCAGGAACCTTAAGAATTTACTGTAAAAGATTAAAGCCAAGATGCAACAACCAAGGTCTATGCAGTTTTTCCAATTGCATAAGATCTTAAAAAAAAAAAAATTTTGCACATACTTACAGTCAATGAATCAGTTGTCGGCAATTCCAATTTATCCCATAAAATCTTCCATTTTTGTGGTAAATGTCCAAGTTCCGTTTCCAAACTATGGATTTCTTCCAATAAATGTGTAAAAGCATCTGGCACACAATGTCTAACATTGTCATATCTAAAATGGAAATTTTTTTTTTTAGGATTTCTAAAGGGGAGTGGGGGAGGATTAATCCACTTTTGATGCTAGTTTTTACCCGTTGAGGACGACTTGTCTATTTGATGTTCTTGTACCATCGGCAGCATCTTGTTCCTCTTGTTGGGATGCTTCTAATTGAATGATTTCTAAATCATAACTTGGTCCATGGCGTAAATCTTCGTTAATATAATAACCCCATACGTCCAAAACGGCAATGTTTGATTGTGGTCGTAGAACCTAGCACAAGAAAAGCTTAGGAAATGCTTACAATTTATGGAATTTGGATAGCCATTGGATAAACCAATGAGCCTATCCTTTAGGCTTAAAAAAAAACACTTACCGGTTGGTCAGTATCTGGCGTATACATAAAATTGAAAAAAATTGGCGTCCTAGCATTATGCTTTTCAATATAATCGAATACGGATTGTCCTAAATTATGTCCTACATGAGTACCAGCTCGGAGGCCACCTGAATAGCAAAAACAAAGGCTTAAATATTTTAGGCTTGTAAAATTTAGGCAATAAGGTTTTTTTTTTACCTACAATGAGGTATCAGCGTGAAGCATCGAATTGGAATCATCGAATAACTGATTCTTGAACTCCTACTTTCTTCCATTATTCGAGAAATATATTTATCGGTTATCATTAGGCTCTCGAATGTATAAGAAATTGCCAAATATTTGCCTTGATTCATGGAGTCATCAATACCATCATTTGGATCCTTGAATCCATCTTTCTTTCCATTCTTACTATGGGGGGGGGGAGCAATCATTTACGGAGAACACTGAATGGGGAAGCGCCTTTCGCTTTCGCAGAAGGATTTGACCAGAAATATGGCTTAACTTTCGAAAAAACCTTGCCACATTCAACTACTTCCTCAAATCCATCTTTTATTCACAAAGCATAGGAAGAAAATTAGAGTTCCCATATTTGGTGAATAGGAAAGCCCAAAGCAAGGCTCCCGAGAATGATTCAAGATTCAAGCCTCAGTAGTTTACCTACTGCTAACAGTTGACAAATCAAGCAGGACTGCTTCTAGTCCGAGTTATCTTTTAGCAAGGCTTGACCAGCAAGGAAAAGCCTCCCTTTGATATTTATTACAAAACTATAATCAATAGCTTACCTGGGTATATTGATTCCTCATCAGATCCAGTATCGACGGTCTTATGATGAGACGTTAACGAGCCTCTTTTATCTTCTAAAGCTGTTATACCACATTCAACTCTATCTAATTCACAGTCAAGCATAAAAGTTCGAAACCTACATGAAACTGATTGATAAGCTAATACTCGTAGATAGTAATCATTAAATTCAAAAGCTAATGGAAACTGTATCTGTACCTGGAAGAGATCAACAAAATAGAAAGAATTAGCTTAAAACTGATTCCGTCTGTGGTAGGAGAGTGATGAGATTGAGTTTCCTTGCACTTGAGTAAATCTTGGATCAACAATAGCAAGGCTTTTTGAATTTGAAGGCTTATTGCTCAGTAAGCAATGCAGATGAGCAAAGACTTGGACGCTATGGTCCTAGTCCAGGTAGAACTATATAATTACCTCTAGGAGGTCACCTCCTTGAGGGCATTCCTTTCTCCGTTATACTTCGTCTTACTAGGAAGTAAGAGAAAGTCGTGTGAGTGTTTCACACCAGATTTTTCTTTTCCAAGACTGAAGATTAATCAGCAATCGCTTGGATTTCTGGTCTACACAGTGGGTTTTTCTATCCCAATCTACCGCAGATAAATCGTCATCTAGGTTTTAGGGCAATCATCTGGGGGAGTATGGGTATTTTATGGTTCCACTAGGTGACCAAAAGTGTTCCATAAGTGGCGATTTTTTTTCATTAAAGGACGCTCAATAGCAGCACTGGGCCCATAATGATTCTGACATAATCAGCGCCCCACCCAAAGATAAAGGTATCAAACCCCTTTTTAAGGGTCCATGGACACTAATCACATGGAGGGAAGCAGCATTTTCTGTTAATCAAGAGGACCCCCTGTATCAAAAAATATATTTTATTAAAAAAAAAAATCTAGGGTACTTACTTGATGAACTAAATCTAAAAATTGTAGAAACGTTGGAGTAAAAGTTGATGCCTGAGAATTTGGTGATAATCCACTACGATGGCTAAATCTATGACCATACGCTAGCCATTCTTTCTCGATTAATACTCTAAACCCGAGAATCGTTCGATAATATGGATCTAAACAGAGTTGAGCTAGCGATGAGATCTGTAAGATGAAACAGAAAATCAAAATGTTAGTTATCGAATTTCCAAACAGCTTGGCTCTGCGTCCAAGGAGATAAGAAGGATGGGCGTTTCTAACGTCTAAGTTTAACTGAGATCTTCTCCGTTAGGAGCACATGAAAGTCTCCAAAATATCGCCTTTGAAAAGAGAAAGAAAACCAACATGTTAGCCCCCCAGATTAAAAGGTTTAAAATTCTGATTACCTGACAGGTTATATCCCATCCATCTTCCAGGCAAAGCATCACAGACGAACCTTGTACATCTAATAAATCTATAACTGCACCAGAAAGTTGCAATACACATTGCAATTGTTGCAACCATTCACTATTATCAATTAACCTAAAAAAAAATGCATTAGTGTGAGATGCAACATTGTAATGTTGCAATTTGAAAGTAAATTTCTTGATTAAATTGTATTAATTAGAGTAAGAGAAAGTCGTGTGAGTGTTTCACACAAGATTTTACTTGTGTGTAGGGAGCTTAAGAAGGACTTAAATGAAGTTAAAAAAAGACTTCTCTGTTAAAAAGAATAAAAAAACCCACTCAGATTTTGAGTTGGCTTTATACCAAAAATTTGGGGTCAGATTGAGCTAATAAGTAGTCATTGATCGATTAATGGCCTGGGATACGTCCCATGGGAGAAGCTTCACTATGAGGCATACGTCTTGGAATCGATACTTCCAATGTGGGGGGTATCCAACACTCCAACACTTCCCTAAATGAAATAAAAAAATCGCCTTCGGACCACCCGAATGCGACTTGGAAGATTCACCGTGAAAATTTAACTTTTGACAGCTAAAACTGCTTACGCTGAGGCACATATCATAAGTACGAAATGTTGAGCTAAGTGGGGGTTGTTGGGCTCGAAACTTTGATGAGCAACATAAATCTCATCTGCCTCTACACCTGTTCAGTCACTAAAGCCCACTCTCCCATTTTCACGCTTAATATATACGTAAACCTGGTAGATTTTGGGCCCAAACAACAATCACCCCTTCTTGACCTTATAAAAAAAAAAAATCCCAAACACACATCGGCCATAAAAATCGCCGATTTAGTCCGGGGGGACTGATGGGGATTGATCCTTACAGGTTTTATTTACGCTCCAAAAATTGGCAAAAAAATAAAAATCAAGTTTTATAGATAATCCTGAACTGCAAGTTCTAAACATGTACCAACATGTTCGCGATCTTTAAGGAGTGCCAATTATTGTACGATTATTTTTACCTAAGAAACGATTGATCAGTATCCGTTTGCGGGGTGCTCGGTATACAGGCCCGCATTAATTTTTTGAAGGCAGTCTTTGTAGCTCTGACATCTGTATAATCAACTGGGATAAAATCCGCTTTGACACCATCTGCCTTGAAAGCCTAAAAAAAAAGAAACAAAAAAATGGAAATCATTAAAAGAGTATGGTGGCGACTGGGAGGCCTTGTTTTAAAAATTGTTGTAGGAAGGGCTCGTTCAAAGATTTGCCCAATAGACATGTTAGTGCAGGAAATCAATATGGCTGAAAATATGAACCAGTGCGCCTCCCAATCATGTCTATACTTAAAAATGTTTATATAATTTAAAAAAAATGCAAAATTTACCTTATAATGAGTTTTATCAGAAAGTATATACAATGGTGCCACATGAAACGTATGTACACAATCGCTGCCCGAATCCGAATCGCCAGACAATCTTGGTGTGCCTTCTTTTACAGAACCCCATCGTCCACGATTCAGTCCACCTTTATTTACACTACAACTATATACATTAGAAAAAAAATCATCAATTGTCCCAATCATTTTCTTTTATCCCTACTCCACAAAAAAAATCGCCATTTACCTCATAGTTGGCGTAGCATGCGATACTTCTTCAGCGGCTAAAAATAATGAATTTATTGATAAACTTGAATCAGATCTCCATGGGCCCATACGCAGTGCTGCGGCTGGTGTACAGGCCACAATTACAGATAGATAGCGTTCGTGTTCGGCCGATGATGCAGCAACGCCTTCCATTTGACCACTACCTATAGAAGGAGAGAAATTAATGTTAACATTTTAAAACACATGGGGGAACCACCTGGGGATTCCTGGAGAAGGCTTGAAGTTCCTTGGACTTGGATTCCAACTCGGCAGACCTAGGCGACTAGTACCCACACTGGATTACCCCCATTTCAACCCATCAAAAAACGCCACCTGTTACCTAAGCAATTTATTTTTTGTAGAAGGGGCCCACCGCACTGCGACCTTAATGGTCTATTGTGTCGTGCCCCTTGGATGCGGCTCAGCGGCCACCCCCTCAGGTGCTGCAGGCGAACATCAAGGCCTACAGCACTCCCACCAGATTAAGGTTCCTTAGGAATCTTAATATTCTGGAGGGCTCTAGAGAGGATATATTCTCATCATCTAGGTAACTACCTACCCAGACTCCTAAATCTTCTCTGGGTGACTGCCTCGCAGTCCGTGAGATGTATCCGGGTTCCTCTCCCCCGCAGAATCTGCACATGCTATCACTCTCCAAGCCCAGCTTCATCAGGTGTTCTCAGAGTCCTACAGTATCCTGTAAGGAAACCTGTAAGAATGCGGAGCTTGTTCTTACTGAGACCAATGCATGACTCCGATCTTTTTGGGTTGTAATCTCCCAAGCAGATTTTTGCCTGCCTCAGTCTCGGAAGGGAGTTCCAGAGTTGCGTTCTCTTCCCCTTCTCCTTTTTCTTAAGTTCCTCTAGGAGAAATTGGTCGCTGACCTCACAAAAGGGTTAAGGCCTCATGAGTGGGGATGCAGCGCCTCTCTTTGCCAGAGTGTCGGCCATCTCATTTCCTCCAATGCCAACATGCCCTAGCGCCCCAAAAAAAGGTGACTTTATTTCTCCTATCCAGGTCACTGAGTTTGCTTAAGCATTCCCAATGTTAACTTGAAAATGGGGTAAGTTTTAGAATGAAGTTTATCAGAACACCCCTAGGCGATTGAGAAAATCGCCAACTGACATGCCATGACCCAAGAAATCATACACAAGATCGTTCACGTAAATTTTTGGCCCTTCTACTATTTTGAAGCTCAAATATGAAGCCATGCACTAGCAAGGGTTGAAACCAAAGACAGTTCGCTTCAAAGCCTCAATTCGCCATTATAACGCTACGCCGGGAAGACAGCATCCATGCCTAGCCCCATTCGAATATATTGTAAACTCAAAAGCAAAAAAACATTCTTACCAGTTTGATGCGGATGATTCGTTTTTAACATGCTCATAACACTTTTCCCATGATACGAAGCACCTCTCAGTAATAACGCTTTGGTTCGCGAATGACGCCATGTTATCGTTGGTACGCGACTGTGTCGATAACATCTAGAAAATCTTCTTATACTATCATCGCTAACCGAACTTGGTACAACTAATAGTGCTGGATAACTGCAAAAAAAAGCAAAAACAAAATACGTCGTATCAGATATGCTTATCGCAGGACTTAGATAGGACTTAGAAGGGATTGATTTACTCACGTTCTGCAAAGCATATAATTAGCATTGACCGTTGATATCCTGAACTGTTCTTTCTGCATTAATGGACATGGTGATGATGGTGAAGAATGGACTAAATTTAAACGGATCCAATCTCGAACGTAGCTTCTTTCGATTACCCGTTCAATACTTCCTTTGCTCATATCTTCAACGGGTACTAGAAAACGACTTTTTAAGATATAAAAAACAATTTTTTATGTTCAAAATTTTGAAAAGATTTGAAAAAAAATAAATAAATAAAAAGGAGTGAAGGTTTATGGTGGTTGGTTCCTCAGAGCTGGAAAGCATCAGAGATACTTTCTGTGATAGCCTGCTTCATTTTGTGGTCATCGACAGGTTTCGGGCGTTCGCCCATCTTCAGGATTGCGTTTGTCAGACAGCATGATAACCCAGACTTGCATGAGCAAAAGGAGTGGGCAAACTGATTTGCTCTGTGAAAGTCTGTGTTATCACACTGTCTGACGAACACATCCTGAAGATGGGCGAACGCCCGAAACCGGTCTATGACCACAAAATGAAGCAGGCTATCACGGAAATGTCTCTGACAGGTGAAGGTTTAGTTTTGGAAAATTTCAGCATTGAAGCTTTGAAAGGATGAATGCTCGAATTCAATAGCTCTAGTTCATTCGACAATGCACTATTATTGGAGGAGAACATAATCATGGGCTAGCTTTTAGGCTCGAGAACTCTAAGAAGTTTTTCCACTTTAGGAATCATCTTGTAAAATGAATAGGAAGGAGAATTTCGAGACAATTGAGTAAAGGCAGGCGATAGGAGAAGGATTAACAGCCTTAGCTCGGAGGGGAAAGGTGCAGCTCTATTGGGTACCCGGACATGCGGGCGGATCGGCTGGCTAGGGAGGGATCCTCTGTTTCTTTTTGTGGGGACGAGGGTAGTGGAGAAATGCTGGTAGGACACGCAGGGGTTCCTCCAGGCTAAAAGATTCATCGATGAACCAAGCAGGGGGGTTTCAGATTACCTCCTGTCTCTTAGAAGGATAGGACTGAGGACCTTGGTGGGTGTAGTGACCGGGACACACATGGGTGGCTAGTCATTCGCATAATATAGGGAGGACGTCTAGACCCATATGCCAGAACTGTGATGATGGAGTTAGGGAAACGGTGTATCACTATTTCAGTGTCCCCGTTTCACAGGCTAAAAGATTCACTAAAGGAACCAGGCAGGGGGTTCCAGATTACCTCCTGTCCCTTAGTAGGTCAGGATCTTAAGTGGGGCTTTGGCTTGGAACTTTAATCCTCCCTCATCATAGTAGGTGGTTATCTCGGGAAGAAATCTGTTTCCCATTTGGAGGAATACTGTCCCCAGGATTATTAGGATATTAGAAGTCCATACAGATAGTTGTGGCTTCGAAGTCTAATCGTTATTGAGAATTCAAATTGGTTTTAAGACTTCTGGAAAAAAGCTGTTATCCCATTTTTTTTTTTTAGCGCATCAGGTGGAACTGGCTTCACCGGAAGAAACCTAAGCCAAGATTCAAGCTTCTATTTACCCTCAATTTCATGTGACAATGGTAGCGTCATTCGGCCGGGTGATGTCAAATATTTATCATTGGTCGTTATGTCTGGTAAAACATATTTCTGGCGTTTTGATGAGGTCTTCTGTTTAAAACCAGCTTTCCTAGCAGTTTTGATCAGCGTTTTCTTAGCAAAGCCTCTGCAAATAACAAAATAAAAAGCGATAAAAATGTGTCGTATTCAATGATATCTAAAATTTCCTATAAATAAAAAATGCATCAAAACTCACTTAAGCGTTGCATTTTTTTCTTTATTTTTCTGCAATGGTGTCTGTGGTACAGATATATGCCCGGAAAATGCAAAATGATGGAATATATGTGGCGGATGACGTACTTTATTCAACATTTTTCGAAAAATGTCAATACTCTCCAAAGAGACTTCTTCATCAAAAGCAATCTTGATTAGCTGGAAAGAGATGCAAGTTACAAATACGTTGGACCTTAGAATTGAAGGCTGAAGAACTGAATTTTTTGAAGACTTAGAAAAAGCTGGGAAATAGATTTAGGATTCTCGTTTTTCAGCCCTTTTTTTTATGATCCATTTTCTTCACCTTATGGATGAGCAAAGTTGATTGTCGGCAGTCCAAAATGCTCATCGGGGGTTCGGAGACAGGGCTATTAGTGGAGACGTTGCTGTGTCTTTCACGGAGCTCTCCTCACGCACCTGGTTGGATCCCTTACTGTGAGACAGAGGAAGGAAAACACCCATCCACCTTATGGACAGATTGCTTGGGTTGTAAGGAAATTAGGTTCAGGACCTTTGGTTGGAACAGGATGTCTGTGAAAGAGCTTAGGCTATTTCCCCTTAAGGTTATTGTCTGATTTGTTCGGACTGCGGTGAATCTTAGGTGGATATTAGTCCTGGGTCTGGATATTTGTTCTAGATCCGGTTTGTTGTTGTTTTTCTTGGATAGCATAGGGTTTGGTCGCTCCCCACAGACAAATAATAATAATGGTCCATTTTGTCACTAAAGCATCGCACAAATCTTCAAAGACACTGTGGGTTTTATAGATTTCATATTCTGAACAACTCAGAGGGCTAATCTTCCGGAATAAAGTTCCCAGAGTTGGGTTGTAGGGGACAATCATGGAGATAATCCCAGAGCTATCTCAAGCTAAGCAGCAAACTTGGGAGGTCACTGGAATTAATTATGCACAAAGGGACTCGAGGAGCTCGATGCTAAAAGTAAAACTATAAAATGTGGATCAACTGATATCCACTCGGAGCCTGAAAAGAATCCATGGGGCTGTGGCATTACATATGCCTAGGAGACGTTTCTCAGGCGGCGGCGGCTTTGGGATCAATTTGTGAGCACCAGACTTGCGTATATGTGGTACGGGAGATTTCATAATACATTGATTTGGATCGCCCGGTCATCTTTGGTCGTTGGGATCATTCCCCTTTTCTTCATTCTACTCCTAACACACGCAAGAAGAGCTGAGAAGGACTCGGAACTTTGGTGCTTTGTTTGTCATAGAATGTGAATTCACCAAAGGTGGGGGAGGAATCAGCTGATTTCTGCTCAAAGCCTGGACTGGTTGTGTTCTTCGTGGAATATGCCTGACCCAATAACAACGGTGGTTTACCGACAAGCCAGCTAATAGAATCAAAACTAAAAATCCATACCTGGAATGTACAAGATCTCAGTTGTAATCCCTCTTGGAGCCATTGATCCAGATGATGCTGTACGGACACCTTCTTCTCTTTTGTTAAAGAACTAACTGGAAATGATCTGACTACAACTTGTTCGCAAGCTGGAAACAAAAAATCTGGTGTGAATCACTCACACAACTTTCTCTTACTCCATTTAATAGAATTCTATATAAAATTATAAATTAAGGGTCATTCAATAAGTAATGGCACAAATCGCTGTAGCTCGGAAACGGTTTGTTTAATCAATACAATAGTTTCAGTGCGTCAAGTTGGCAATCTTGTACTTAGTTTTTCTCATCAGCTGTTTGAGAATATTTGGTAAGCATAACCTTAAATGTATTCAATTAACAATGGCGAGTCCGTTCGAGCATAGCACCTTGGAAGAACAACGCTCAGTGATTAGATTTTTAGTCGCAGAGGGGTTGATATTATCGAATGCTGCTGCCTTGGGGGGAGTGGCAGGGAGAGATTATAGAGGTGCGGATATTCTCTGATAGTAAGGCCGCACTGAGGGCTTTAAGTAAGACGTGTTGGAGTTCGAAATTGGTGGAAGAATGTAGGAGAAGGCTTAATGCCTTAGCTCGGAGGGGCAAAGTACAGCTCTATTGGGTACCCGAACATGCGAGAATAGAGGGCAATGACAGGGCGGATCGGCTGGCTAGGGAGGGATCCTCTTTACCTTTTTTGGTCCCGAGCCAGCCCTTGCCGTCACTAAGAGGTTTTGTGATATCAGATCAGACTTTGGGAGACGAGGGTTTTGGAGAAATGCTGGGTGGACATGCAGGGGTTCCTCCGGGCTAAAAGATTCATCCAAGAACCAAGCAATGGGGTTTCAGATTACCTCCTGTCTCTTAGTAGGATATGACTGAGGCCTGTGGGTGTAGTGACCACGACACACATGGGTGTCTAGTCATTCGCATAATATAGGGAGGACGTCTAGTCCCATATGCCAGAACTGTGATGATGGAGTTAGGGAAACGGTGTATCACTGTTTCAGTGTCCCCGTTTCGCTGGTACTAGGTTTCGTGTATTTGGAAGGGCACCACTCTCGCCGGATTGCCTGGGTGAGTTGGAGTTGAAGGATATCTTGGGATACTGTAGACTGACCGGTAGACTACCAGGGGGAGATTAATTAGGGGGATGAACTGGGGGAAAAATTGGGGAGATAAAAGCCAAAAGGCACCCAGTTTTCAATAATAATAGTCGCAGAGGGTATCAAATTTAGTGATGGTGTACGAGATGGGTTCCAAAACAACTTACGGACGCCTACAAAGAAAGTGGGGTGGGAGATCCTTCCAAATCCCCCCTACAACCCCGATCTCGCTCCATCGGACTTCCATTTGTATGGACGCCTTTAAAGAGGCTTTACGTGGGAAACAATCTTCAATGCAATGAAGAAGTTAAAAATCAGGTGCTAATAATATTATAAGCCACTTTAAGAGCTATGACAGACTAGGCTTCCTGGGTCGCGCGACCCAATCATCAAGACAGTTTACAATTGGGCGTTCACACTGGGTGGCGCTACTGTACAGTGGCGCGAACCGGTCGGCCATCGGCGACTCAACTCGCGACCCAGCGGTGGCGCCACCCAGTGCGTTGTGGATTTCTAATCAGTCTGTCACACGTGGTCGTAGGAAGCGGACACGGCGATGGAAATGCTTGATGTGGAAGCCTTTATAACCGAAATCCAACAGCGCCCTGTTATATGGGACGTTGAGTACAGTGAGTACTCAAACAGGGATATGAAGAAGAACGCTATCAGGATGTTGTCTGAGCTGAGGATACAGTGAATAGAAGAAACTAGTTTCCTTTATTTCTCTTAATAAGGGGTGAACCCAAAACAGTCTATTTTTAATTTTTTTCCGGTTACGTAGGTGAAGGTAGGCTGCTAACTCTTCGACTTCCATTATTCAACTGGCCTTGAAAAGCCTTGGAGCCGTGGGTGGCGCATCTCAGGTCGCGAATCAAGTGGCGTCAAAATAAGTGGCCCGACCCAGGAAACCTCGTCTGTCATAGCTCTAATAATTTGTTTTGTATTGAGGGGACCCCAAAACATGAATGTCCGGTTAAAAACTCGAATGTATAAAATGTGGAGTAAAAAAAAAAAAATAAAAAAATAAAAAAATAAATAAATAAAATAAAATAATAAATATAAAAAACAAAAAAAACATGTGGATTGATTACCTAATGGATCCGATGGAGTTCCTTTAAAGATTACCCGATAATTTGTGACAAATACAGCACCTTCTGCTGGTAACAATGGTGGAAGCCCAAGTAATTGATGCGAAGTTTCCTCACGACCATCAGCCAATAGATAAACCCTAAGTCCATCGCATAGGACTTCTTCACCCATAACCAATGTTGGGACAACCATTTTTGCCTGAAACATAAGAATTCCAATGGTGGTAAGCGGTAGCATCATGAAAAGGAAGTCCTTCAAAAAAAACCATCGCTAAGGATACAGAAGCATCAAAATTATGACTTTTTTTAAAAAAAATTTACCTTCTGTATCGGTGGCAAACGTTTTGATTCTCGATGCACCGCTTCTAATGTCTCAATATGCATATGCACAACCCCAGGAATCATTTGATGTAAACTTCTAACATGTTCTGAATGGACTCCACCTTCCGTGCATACCCTATCCACAAATCTAGTAACAATTCTAACAACATCCGATGAACCACCATTTGAACCGGGTATACCTTCAGCTTCATCAAAACCAGATTCTGATGCTGTTTCACTTTCACCAACACTAGATCTGCAAAAGAATCATCAAAAAACAAAAAAAAATTGCAGTGAATCAAAATTTTAAGCTTTGTGTTGTTATTTCTTTTTTTTTTTTTTTAGATTGAAGTATTCTTCTCTGAGAAGTATCGACCTGTTAGTGGTATTGGTATGCGAATGTTGATCCCAAGCTGCCGGTGGTTTTGGCTGTTTACTAGCCACATCAACAGGTACAATCAGGTAGACCATTCGGTTGGCATAATGAATTGCCTGGCTATAAACTGTTGATTCTTCGCTTCCAGCTAATTCGGCAATTTTGTCTGGAAAAGAATGAAGGAACTTGTTAAGTCTTAGATTAGATTAAGAAATCTATTTTCCAGTAGAACTGCGCTAGTTGAGTCTCAAGCTTTGGAATATGAGAAATCCATGGATGCCTTAGAATTTTGGGAGATCATTCGACTAGAGCAAGCAGCAGATTTCTACAGTTAGATCATGGCTTTAAGATCTAAGGATGAAGAGCTATGGAATATCTAGGCTCTTGGAAGGATATAAAAAAGCTTGAGTCTTTGCGCTTAGAGTCAATGCCGAAAATCCCAACATGAAAAAGAGAAACTATAAGACTCTGTTCGGAGTTGTTAAGTCCCTCTTTACTGTGTAATTCCGAGACCCCCAAGTACTTTAATAGGATTTCTCGAAGAATGAAGACCACATAAGCTATCAATACAGAAGGCATCTTAAATGACTTCTGTTGGATTGAATAAGCGTATTAATGACATTTTCGGATTAATTTCATTAAGCATCAAGACTATCTTTTTTGGTATCCAAAAATTCACGAAGAATATATCTAAAAAAATTTAATTTTTGCTCAACCAACCTTGGCTAATATTCGAGCAAATTCTCATTTGTTCAGCAGCTATTTCCAATGCTGATGGTTCTTGGCCTTTAACTTTCCAAATATTGTCCTGTAAAAGTTATAAAGTTAAAAAAAGTTAGTGTCTGCGTGGTTTAGTGGTTAATAATGTGTAATTTAATTTTGGGAAACAGAGATCTAGTTAGGATAGGCGTTTCTGAAATTGCATTAAGGTTTACCGTCTCCAAGATGAGAATATGAGATCCTTTAGGGGTGGGATGACAATACCCTTTGGATATATCTTAAGAGAGATCGGAGAGGCCTTACTGGGTGAAGATTTGGTTCAGCCAAGGAAGAATAATTGATTCTTTGGAAATCAAGAGCTCAATGAGTCATGGTTGCTTAGTGGGTAATAACGTGTAACTTGATATTTAGAGAGAGTAGACCTCCCCCCTAAGGCCTTGTCCATCAGATAGTCCCATTTGACACTAGTCGAAGAAGCCGTCCTGAGGTTGCCCTGACATTGGTACCCCAACACCAGTTTCTGAAAAACAAGCCTAATTCCCACAGCCCCCCCCTAAAAACATACTCCATATTTGAAGTTTGTGGCGTATGTGACAAGCCAACTTTCTAGGTTTCCTGCAGTGATTCCTAAACTAAATATTAGGATTTAGCTTCCTATGAATTTTGCATTTTTGAGCGGTTCGTAGTCATTTATATAACACTGGAAATATCATTTGGTGAGTGCCAAAGTGCTAAGAAACATGCCCTCGGATCTAAGTCAGATTGGAGAGTCCTTGCACAGACTCTTTGGAAAATGCCGAAGCAGGAAATGCTCAGAGAACTCTAGCACGTCGCTGAGTATAAGATAGGGCAGAGAAACTTTTCTGGGAAAGGCAAAGTAAGGAAGTACTAAGAGATCCCTGGCATGCCTTCCAATGTCTTAGGCTGTCAATATGACAAGCCTCAGAGCCGGGAGTTTCCCTGATCATCCGAGTTTCCCTGATCTCGGGGGAAAACTCGGATCCCATTCATTGTTATGAAGTTCATCAGTGTACCCATAAACCCCCAAAACAAGCCCTAATTCCCACAGCCACCACCCCAAAAAAAGCATACCTCCATATTTGAAGTTTGTGCGTATAATGCTTTGATATCTTTCTGAACGTCCTGGTAGAAAGCACCTTCCCAAAATTGTTGGTTCTGCCAAACTGCATGTTCCTGCAAAAAAATTATTGCAAAAATTAAAAAAAAAAAAGGCAACAAAATACAAAATGGCCGCCCACTTGTGGATTGCATTTTAGAAGCAGAAAAATTGAAAGAATCATGAAATTCTTCTGGTAAAAAATACAACCAAACTCAAGGGTTCAAGAATTTCTTCACCAAGTCTTTTTTCTGCCCTAAATAACCTTCAGAACTGCCATTTTGTTTACTTCGGACACAGCCCCTATAAAATAGGTTTATTAGATACCAATTTCTTACCTGTATACAAGTATAAGCGAATTGTATAACACCTGTACAAAGTTTGCGACAAAACGCTGTCGCTAATGGTAACAAAGAAGCGGCTACGCCAAATTCATCGAGCGGTGAAACGTCCTACGAGAAAACAAAACAAAAAAGTTTCAACAATTATGCTTAAAAAATGCTTCAGATAAGGTTATAGAAGTATCTGGATGTCGCAAAGATAAATAAAGCTAATGACTTCAAATGACTTAAGTGAAAATCGCGTCATATTTGGGTGATTTGAATCCGAAAACTGTGACTTCTAGGCTTCTTGCAGTGATTCCTAAACTTAATATTAGGATTTAAGCTGCCTAAGAATTTTGCATTTTTGTGTTGTTCGTAATCATTTATCGAGAACATCAAATGAGGGGGGTGGTAGGAAATGACTCAATAAAATGGCCATTACGAATGATTTTAAACTGAAAAACCAGCGTTTTTCAGGGTTTTTTTGAGAAACACAAACTGATTATTTTTGAGCTGTTAAGAGATGTAAAAACTCAATAAAATGACCCTATTTATGGTCTATTTTTTTTTTAAACCGGAAAACCGTGATTTCCAAGATTCCTTGTGGGATAATTGAACTGAGCATTAGAATAAACTTCTTCCCAAGAAATTTTCATTTCTGAGGCTGTTTATCCAGAAAAATGGCTGACTCAATAAAATGGTAGGCAACATTTCGGGATGAATTTAACCTGAAAATCTTAATTTCAGGTTTTTTTTTGTGATACATTTACTGATTTTTTTTTTTGAATTTAAGCTTATTACTTTCTCTTACTCCTAGTAAAAGGAAGTATTGTAATCGTGTCAAATTGCGATATTGAGTTTTTCACGGAATATCCGTTTTGAGGTCCCCTGAGTCAAACAGTGTTTTTAGCAAATGGTCTGTCTGTGTGTGTGTGTGTGTGTGTGTATGTATGTGAACAGCATAGCTCAAAAACGAAAAATAGTAGAAAGTTGAAATTTGATATTCCGTTTAGAGGTCACCATGGGATCTGACACTACGTTATCTGTCAAAATTCCTCAACCGGAAGTACCACTTTACTAGTTGTTTTTTTACGTTTTTGCGATTTTTTCAAAAATAGCTCAGACGATTTTCTTTAAACTTGGTATATCAACTACACATACAAAGAGCTACAACTTTTATTTGAAACATTTCTCCGGGAAAATTTATTTAAGGGGCACTTTTGGGGGAGGGGTGGGGTTAGGTTTTCATCAAAGTGCTATTTCAGTTTATTAGACAATTCTATCATCTAAATAATGTTAATTAAAATTAAATATGTTGTTGAAATTCCGAGTTTGAAAAAATCGGAAAACCGGAAATGCGTTAACTTTACCACTTTACAAAATGATTTTTTCACTTTTTCGCGATTCTCTCAAAAATGGCTCCGACGATTTTCTTGAACATGTATTTATTTATTTCTGATTTTTACATAAGTAAAATGCAGAGGGTTTGGTTTGAAGTTACATAAAGAAAAATACACATACGAGAAAATAGCTTAGTAATCAAATTAGATAATACTAATATTGATCATAGTAACAAGGATAAATTAGAATCATAGCTGAGAACTTACAGTAATCAAACTATGAAAGGATGGAACATCAGAAGTAATATGTAAAAAAAATGGAAAATTATTTAAATCAGACAAATATTTATTTTTATTATTAAAGAAAGGGGAGGGCGAAACCCTGCGCTATCCAAAGCCTCCCTGAGCCCATATGGCTACCTCAAAAGAATAGCAACTACCGGATTTGGTCCAGGCCGGTTTTTACCCATCTAAGTTTTACCACAGTCCGAACAAATCGGACCAGAACCTTAAAAGGACATAGCTTAAGATCTTCTACCGATATCCTATTCCGGCCAAAGGTTTTAAGCCTAATCTCCTCAGAGCCCAAACAATCCGTCATGAGATGTATGGGTGTTTCCTCCTCCCTCTCACAGTAGGGGAGTCAGGCATGAGCCCCATGTACAGAGATGTCTCCTTAAGCCACAATGCCCAGTGTGGAAGCCAAGGCCCAGTCTCAGATGCCTGAGAGAGATCCGTGAAAGACACAGGACCCCCTCACTGAGCATCTTAGACTGCCGGCAGCCTGCTGTACTCATCCATAAGGATGAGTGCTTTGAGGTCATCCATGTCATGAAGCCTGACAGACATGTGCCAAGAGACATACCAACAGCAGGCTCGCGACCAATGAAAGGGAGAGAGAGGCTCCCAACTTGGCAAACCTATCCACATCTTCATTCCCAAAAATTCCCCATGTGATCTGGTATCCAGACTAGAAGCACATCCTTCAGAGAAGAAAGCTCTTCCAGTCTTTTAGAACATTCTAACACCAACGTGGAAGCGAAGACACATGAACTCAGCGCAGCTTGGCTGTCCGAGCGGATACAAACACCCCTTAAGTTAGTGTCACCCTCTCATCCAAAATACAACAAAGAATTGCATATACCTCAGTCTGGAAAACAGTGGTCCATTCACCAAGAGGCACCACCAAATGGTCTCCCGTCTCTAAATAGACGGCAGCCCCAGACCTTCCATCTATTCTGGAACCGTCTGTGTAACACCGGAGATAATTCTCAGGAATCAACACCAGATGGACCCAAGCTTAACCAATCTTTCGTAGAAGGTAACCTAACTCTGTAGGAGTGATCAAAAACTAGTCTTCAACACCCTATCAGAAGGGAAACCTGTAATGGGAACCCTTAAAAGCATCTCGCGATAAATGGTAGAATGACCATATCGCTTACCCTCCCAAAAAACGTGCCTGTTTAATTCTGAAACAGGCTTTCATTGCCTGATTTTTCACTTCACAAAAGGAATTTAAGCTTTCTAAGAAGTGCTTATTCTAAGAACAAATATATGCGCACCTCGAGAACACAGAGGCATGGAGACGAGCGGAATCCAGTTTGGGGGAATATAGCTTTTAACAGCTGCAACGACTTTAAGTATTCAGGGATTCTTAAAAACGAATAATAGCGGCTGGAAATAGATACCTGTTTGCAGTCCAAGGACTTATCTCGCTTGGTGAAAATTTTAGCCTACAAAACTATTATTACGCCCAATAGTCCACTTACGCTAGCGGTAGCCTGGATGTTGGGCAATGATCATGAAAAGATTCTCGGGGTTTGGCAAAGAAATATATTGAGAAAAATATTCGGCCACAATTTTCAGAATGGAGTATGAAAAATCGGTAAGCCGGATATAGTCCCTTATATATATATATATATATATATATATAGGAAGATTGAGATAGCTGGGCTATGTGGAGATGATGCCTAAAAATAGGCTCCCGAGAAAACTCTTGTATAGAAAGCTAGCAGGATCGAGGATTCGAGGGCGTCCTGGGCTTCAATGGTTGGACGATGTAGAGGAAGATCTGTGTCGGGCAAGTGTAAAAAGATGGTGCATCAAAGCCGAAGATCGACAAGAATGGGAAAAACTTATTGAGGTGGTCCAGATCGGTCCTTCTCTGAGGACTGTCGCAAATTTTCTGAGGATTTAAGCTTGCCACAAAAGCAATTTCCTTTTTCTCCATAATCAGAGGTTTTTATCGAAAATAAAAAAACAAATCTGTGAACTGACTGAGCAAAGTGGCCACCATATACGGGTGACTTTAACCAGAGTGCATTTTTCAGGTATTTTTATAAATTCCCCAAAAAAGAATCTTCAGTAATTAAACTTCGAACTTTCTTTATTTTTGGGCTTTTCGAGAATTATTTTTCTCGAGACAATATTGAAAAGAGAAGCTTCATTAAATTTGCTAGATAAAATTTAAGAATAAATTTTTACCTGTAAAGCGCAATTCATTAGCCGCACAACTAGATCAAATTGTTGATGTTCCAGCATTGCTTTATTGCCGATAACATGATTGCCTAGTTCAATGCATAAAGCTAAACGTGTAACTCTGCATTTTAATGCACGTAAAACAGCTGGTAAACTTTTACGTGCATCTGAAATTTTATTATCAAATATGCAATTGATACAATTTTTCAGCACCTGAAACAGCAGATTAAATCAATTTTTTTTTAAAGGGTGAAGATTAAATTTTAGGGGCCTTAAATTTTGTAATCGCCATAAATCTACGCATACTAGAAAATAAATGTTTGGTTGAAATCGCCTTCACAATCTGAAATCCTTTACAGGGTCTAAATTTAAGGGAAGACTTAAAACTTCATCGAACATTCTCATGGGATAATCTGGGATGAATGACCAATTTTTAGGGATAAAACGGAGGGGGCTAATTCTAGAATCCCACAAGAGAAGATTTCCAGAAGTGTTAAACCAATCGCGAGTTCTTTATAACAGAAATAAAAAGAAAAAATCGTCCCAATAATGCCTGGGATATCAGACAGAGATAATTGCTAATTAAATCCTAGGTATCCTCAAAATTCTTAAAGCACATCATCGTGTGGTTAAAAACTTGAAAGTTAAGTTTAATACAGAAAATCTTGGAGTGTGCCAGAAATATGAGAGGAGATTGATGGGATCCCATCTCAAGCAGAATCACTTTTTTTTTCCCCATTCCCATTGAAGATTCTTGAAATCTGAGAACAGGGCACTAGTATGCTAGAAACAATGAGCGATTGGAAACTTGTGTTCAGTTTTCCAACAAATCGCCTTCCGATAGAGCTTAGCCTTTGTATCTGGAATCCCAGATGAATAACGCCCTTGCATTTAGTGCAAAATTTTGATAACCTCTACGCGTGTCCCCAAAATTATCGAGCACAGCTAAGCTTTCCCCCCCGGTCACTTTTGGTACTTTCCCATCAAGCGTTACAGTACTTTTGGCAAGTTGGATCCTAATATGCTAGAAACACAAGCGATTGGAAACTCATAAATCGCCCTTAAACTTACTCCCTCCCGCCCAAACCCAAAGCTGGAATCCAGCACAGCTTATCATGGCTGCTAAAAAAACTTAATAATCTTACTTCTAATCTTCTGGCAGAATTACTGACTAGCTGTTGCCGGCTATCCACAACATTGGAAATATGGACACCCATTGGAACGATTCGGCCGCTAGCGGTCTTCAACGCTCCTAACCTAAAAAAATGATCACAGGTATTATGAGGTACAGAAAAAAAAAATTAGGTATTCCTTAAAAATTAATTTAATGGTAGAATACCTAGCTTTGATATTATTCTTAGCCAATCCTTCGTCAATTATTGCTTGTACTAATTCACTGTTGATCTTTGGGAAAGCTGGCTGATGAATTCTGGCAAAGGCACCTTCTGGTGGTTTCAACAATTTCTGGACATATGGCTGTGGATTTGGATTTTCATTTGTATAAAGAACCTGAGCGATATCCTGGATATGTTTTAAAACTAAAGATGGATTCAATTGTTCTTGACGTAAGAGATCTGGCATTTGGGCATAAATTTCATCCCAATGATCACATGGACGCCATGGTGGTCCACGTTCCATAACAAATCCAGTAAAAAACATTGAATCTAATACTCTCGTAGTAAAATCACAATCAACTAATCCTCTTTCACCAAGAAAACCAGCTTTATGGAATGTGATTACCGGTTTTGGATGTATACGGATTATGGTTAAACATGAACGATAGCCTTGCATTAGCATGGCAAACATACGCATAAATACAGCACGAATACGTTTATCAATTGCTTGCGATGGTACAGGGCTCGGTGGTGCCGGTGCAAATGCTAGATCAGCGCTGGTTAATTCTGGTTGGAGGACTAAGGTTAATGCGGCCATTGTTTCATCTAGAAATGGTTGAGGCAACAATGGTACTACAACAGCATCTGGTACTACTACGTATCCGGTGTCCAGTTCTGCCACGATAACGTCCATCTGAAATAACAAAAGAAAAAAATAAATAAATGCTAAAATATAAATCTGAAACTCATAAAATGCTCAGGAGCCTAATCTGAGATCTGAGACCACTTTGAAACAATTCAGGTCCAAAACTATGACTTCATATCAAGGGAATTTAAGGCTACTTTTGAGAATTAAGTGGGCTACCTAGACTGGGTAACCTACAAAAAAAGTGGGTATAGTAAGATCCTTGTCTAGGACTGACTAGATTTCGAGGATCAGGGTGGTAAAAGAGCAATCAGGGCTCAAAGAGGTTTTCCTAGAGCCTCATTTGGGACTATCTAAGTGACTAGGATTGGAGTGAGCCTAAAAGGAGCACTAGATCTGGAAACTTGGGGCCTCCTAGGAGGTTCAGCACTTAGACCTCAACTGGGCCTATTGTGCACCCCGAGCACTAAGAGCATTAAAGTTTAGACCCTAATCTGGATTAGGGTTAAAGGTTCTATTAGATCCTAATCCTTGTACTGCTTAAACATCCATTACATAGTAAACTAAAAAAAAAAGGCCCTCAAGGCCCAAAAAGATTCTCCGAGAGAGGTTTACTCCAAAAACTATGATCTGGTTGGGCACTCAGAGCAGTCATGAATGCTCTGAACCATAGAACTTTATGTCATACAAAATTAATTATTCAATAAAGCCAATTTTGAGGTTGAAGTTCTGGATCAGAATGAAATCCAAAAATGGGTTCAGAAATGTGAACTGGTTCACAGGAATGGTGGTACACCCAGTAAATCTATCCAAGGACTTACAAGAATCTGTTGGGTCATACTAAGTATGTAAGACCCATAAGCATCAATTTGAGCTTTGGGCATTAATAAGCATAAATTTGAGTTTTGGGTAAGTGATAGCCTATTCTAGAGGTTTAGGGCACTAAGAAATTGACAAGAATTGGTAGAAATACTTTAGCGAATCAAGTGCCAATTAAGTGAGCTGGTTCACTAGAATGGTGGCACACCCAGTAAATCTATCCAAGGACTTACAAGAATCTGTTGGGCCTATACTAAGTATGTAAGGCCAATAATTGGCATTAATAAGCATAAATTTGAGCTTTGGGTAAGTGACAGCCTAATCTAGAAGTTTAGGGCATTAAGAAAGTGACAAGAATTGTCAGCAAATCAAGTGCCAATTAAGTCCCAGGTTTTTAATTTTTTTTGCCTTCCATAAAAACAAAAGCACCAGATAGATGATCCCTAAGCGATAAGCATGTGATAAAATATGAAAATATATATATATATAGAAATTACATACCAATTCGCTGAAGTCCGTTTTTAGCGATGAATGTACACCAATTAAAAATGGAATCGGTGATGATAGGAATTCTACTAAAGATGCCGGAAGTAATGGAATGTAAACGTGTGAGTATTTAAATGGATACATTAAGGCGGTCAAAGCACGGCATGCTTCGGTAAGCCTAGTGTAACTTTGCGATTGGAATAAGATCTTATGTTCAGTCATTACTGCGCAGAACAGGAATACACAGTTTCGAATACCTGTAACACAGAATAAGAGAAAGAAATATGAATGTCTACATGCATAAATATGGGGGACATCTTGAAAAAAAAATCTTAATTAAAGTCCAATGTGATTTTTAAGATTACTTGATTATGAATCTCATGAAGTCCTTTTATATGTAACTTATTTACATTTTCTAGTGCAGCCTCATTATTTACAAGTTATTTATTTACAATACTACAATGAAGCCTTATTTTTTATTTCTTCTATTTAACTTACAACTTGTAGATATAATTGACTTAGCCGTTTTATTTACAGTTTCGGATTTATATAATCTCGCAAAAACCTTTTTATTTACAAATTATAAATTAACTATAACTCTTGGAAGCCTTTAGTATTTACAAATTCTTTACATACTCACTCTAGTAATACCATTTTTATTTACAATTTCCCATTTACAAGTATTGAAGCCATTTTATTTTCCTATTGTAGATTTGCTATTTACAAATCCTCATTAAAGCCATTTGTACAGGAGCAAATTGCAGATATATAATTTACATAAAAAATATATTATATTTACCCCATTCACTGAAGCCTTATATTTTTATTTTCAATTCTAATGAAGTCTTATTAGAAAGTTATTTACATTATTGAAGATTTATTACTTAAAAATTTTCATAATACAATGTCTTGAAGTCCTATTACTAATAAATTGTGTATATTTACACAAATACCGTATTTATGAAAAAAATACTTGAACTTCCGGATTGAGATTGTGTTAGAAACCGACGTTTCGCCCACAATCGAATGAGCCTCTCTTCAGGGTCGTTACATCTTGAAATGCCCGCAAAGGGTAACGTTTGCATGCAGTTACTTGGGGAATAGCGACCCCACGGGTTAACACCGCTCAGTACTCCATGCACTTCATCAGAACAGTACATACACTTCATCATAAACTACATACACTTTACAGACAAGGACAAACACTATACACAAACTAGGGTCAGCGTCCCTAGTTAATTGGCGAAAGCCAAGGGAGAAGGAAGGGATTAGCTCAGTGGTAGCGCGCTGGACTAGCCACGCGGAGGTCCCGGGTTCGAATCCAGCATGCTGCCCTTAGATTTTTTCTTCCTAGGAGCTTCTACAACTCACTGTCTGGTGATGGGCAGTGTTGTTTGTAGCTAGAGAACGCTGCTTGGAGGCCGAGCTGTGCATTGAAGAAGGCTGGGGGGAAGGCACAATAGATCTTTCAGGTCGCAGTGCAATAATTCCCTACAAAAATCTACAATCTACACCTTGAAAGCTAATGGGTTTGTCTGATTAGCTTTCAAAGTGTAACGACCAATCCTGAAGTGGCTCAAACGCAATAAGGGCGAAACGTTGGTTTCTAGCCAAAACCAATGACACGATCTCAACCCGTAAGCTCAAGTATTTTTTTATAAAAATGGCCGCGGCAAACCTAAAAAAATAAAAATAAAAACATAATACAGTATTTACATGATTTTATATTTAAGTCTTCATTTTACTTGTAAATAGTCCTGTAAATATCACAAAGCAATGCATGATTCTTGAGATTTGCAGCTTATTATCTGTAAGCTAATGTCTCCCCTAAGTGTTTAACATGGGTTTTATTAAACCCCATGATTTTTTGGGGTTCAAATTATTAAACACTCTAATACAAATAATATTTATTTACCTAATTGTTGGAAGAGCATTGTAACGGCCGTATTCGTAGTAGGCAGGGTAGCGCCTAAAGGTGGTTGTAACGCCTGTCTATCACCAGCGCCTATGCTAAATCTGACCTGAGGACCACCAGGCGGTGGTACATGGACACATCCTAGCATATTGCCAACCAATGTCTCCAATTGACCACCAACTCCTTCTATCCATACTGTGTACACGATTCCTAGACAATTCTACAAAAAAAAAATAATTTTGTCGGCGATTAAAATCTTGAGGCATTTTTTGAAGTCGGGGGGGGGGAGAGGCGATTTTAAGGCCAGTTAAACAATATTATTTACCCTAAATGTCTCTATATAATCCAAACGTGAAACAAGGACCAAACATTTTGGCGCATACATTATACTGTGATGCGATATTGGCGGTACTCCAGTGACTTCTAATCCATCTTCATCCTGATAATAGACCAAAATATAAAATAGATATAGATAAAAATTCAATTTTCGAAAATTCTGGCACAATTGCAATACAAAGTGGAAAATCGAAACATACAAAAAACCACCACCTTACCTCATCAACTGGTTTACTTGGCGTAATTGATACAGTCTCATTAAAGCATAAACAAGCACAATAATGGCGATTAGCATCAATATCTGTCAATACAGATACAAAAAATTTGGGCTCTTGACGTTCAGTCGATAATGCCCAACCTTGTGGTTGACAAAACTGGTAAAAATAAATAAATAAATTATAACGTCAAAAATTTAAATATAATAACAAAAAATAAATAAATAAATAAGCTACCAATTCAATGCCATCAATAAAATGAGTGTCTTGCCAATCCTTCTCGGGAAATCGTTGTAAGATAACGCCTCTACTGTGTCCACTTCCTGGAGGCAGGGAGAAAAAAAAATAGATCTTAAGATTATTGCCAAAGCCTAAGTTGCCTATACTGAGGCTAAAATTTTAAATCAACTATACTAAGCCTTGAGATTATGCCTTGAGGCTAAGTTCTCTAGCATATCCGAAAGCTTGAAGGGCCCTAGATGTCGTAGAACAGGATGGTAAAGGAGCAGTCAGAGCTCAAAGAGGTTTTACTACAGCCTCATTATGGGGACTAGGATCAGAGTTAGCCTAAAAGGAGCACTAAAAGAACAGAAAAGTCTAGATCCTAATGTGGATTAGGATTAAAGGTTCTATTAGATTCTAATCCATGTACTGCTTAAACATCCATTACATTGGTAAACTCAAAACAAAAGTCACTCAAGGCCCAAAAAGATTCTACGAGAGAGGTTTTACACCAAAAATTATGATCTGGTTGGGCACTCAGAGCAGTCATAAATGCTCTGAACTCTATAGCTTTATGTCATTCAAAATCAACTATTTAAAGCTAATTTTGAGATTGAAGTTCTGGATCAGAATAAAACCCAAAAATGGGTTCAGAAATGTGCACTGGTAATAGTGCACACCCAGTAAATCTATCCAAGGACCTACAAGTATTTGTTGGGCTTAAACTAAGTATGTAAGACCCATAAATGGCATTGATAAATAAATTTGAGCTTTGGATAAGTTACAGCCTAATCTAGATGTTTAGGGCATTAAGAAAGTGGCAAGAATTGGCAGAAATACTTCAACAAATCAAGTGCCAATTAAGTCCCAGGTTTTAATTTGTTTGTCTTCCATCAAAAAAGCACCAGATTATCGCTAAGCGATAAGCATGTGGCAAAATATGAAAAATATTAATAGAAAAAAAAAAAAAAAAAAGGCAATTCGCTGGTCCGTTTTTAGTGATGAATGTACATCAATTAAAAATGTATAAGAGTCATGAATACTCTGAACCCTAGAGCTTTATGTCATACAAAGTCAAATTATTCAAAGCTAATTTTAAGACTGACGTAATAAATCAAAGTGAAACCCAAATATAAGTTCAGAAATGTGAACAGGTTCACCCAGTAAATCTTTCCAAAGACCTACAAGTATTTGTTGGGCCTATACTAAGTACTATACTGGACATTGTGGTTTAAGGAGACATCTCTAACGTAAGGGGGCTCATGCCGGATCCATTTTGTAGAGTCTGTGAGACAGAGGAGGAACACCCATCCATCTTATGACAGATTGCCTGGGTTGTGAGGAAATAAGTTCAGGACCTTTAGTCGGAACAGGATGTCTGTGGAAGAGCTTAGGCTATTTCCTCTTAAGATTATTGTCCAATTTGTTCGAACTGCGGTGAATCTTAGGTGGATTAGAACCGGGTCTGGATATTTGTTCTAGATCCGGTTTGTTGTTGTTTTTCTTGGATAGCATAGGGTTTGGTCGCTCCCCACAGACAAATAATAATAATAATAATCCATTTTGTCACGAAAGCATCGTACACAAATCTTCAAAGACACTGTGGGTTTTATATTTTGTTGTTTCTCTTGGGGTAGCTATATGGGCCCAGTGGGTCTTTGGATAGCGGGGGTTTGGTCCCTCCCCACAGACAAATAAAAAAAAAAGAAAAAATAAGTATGGAAGGCCCAAAAAAATTGGCATTAATAAGCACAAATTTGAGCTTTGGATAAAGCTCAAAACCTATGGGCCTATACTGAAACTATCACTTCAGATTTTCGAACCCTTAATATTCAAAGCCTAAGAATCTATCAAGAATGTTGTAAAAAAAAAAATGAGATTCTAAGGACTATCTTTGAGACTTAAATCTTTAAAATGTGTCCAAATTTATACTTTTAAATGTGTCCCCATAAGTTTTTAAAGCACAAATACTGGGACTTAAACAATTTTAAGTGTAAAGAGGTTTTTAAAAATTTTTTTTTTTAAGCCTTACTAAGTTTATATCGTTTCAAAACTTATACTTTAACAGCTAGGAACTCAAATTTTGCGGCCCAAAAAGCTGTTGTTTTTTTTGAGGGCTTATCAAAGTTTAGAAGGCTTTAAAACTTGCACTTATGGGGAGGGGGGCTTAGAGTTCAAATTTTTGGGGTATAAAAAGAAAAGTAAATACTTGCAATTAAAAGTGGGGTTTAATAAACAATACGTTCAGCATTCAAGACGTTTGAACACTGATATTTTTTTTTTTTAAAAAGGCCTTCCTAAGTTTTGATACTTTCAAAACTTAATTAATTTGAAAGCTTGGAAGCTTCAAAACTTTTTGAATTACAAAAATGTTTCGGAGTCAATATTATAAGAGATTTTGAACACTGTAATTTATGACGTTACTAAGTTTCAGGAATTTTTTTTTTTTAAACTTAATAACTTGTACTCAAGGTTTGGGAATTTCAAATTAATTAATAATTAATAAACTAATTAATTAAAAAATTTACTTACGTTCCTTTTCATGATCATAACCAACAATCACAAAATAATCGGCCAATCGAGACATAACTTTTATATAAAAAAATTAAAAAAAAATTAATCAACTATTTAAAGAGAGATATTTTATAATTAAACCAAAATTTCTGTCTATACATGTTCTTTTTGTTTTTAAAATTAATTAAAAACAATAATTGAAAAAAAAATCTAAATTTGAGACATATTTTTTTGATTCGAAAAAAATATAAATTAAATTTTATCCAAAGCATGTTGATATTTTTTTTTTTAAACCAATTAAATAATACAAATAAAAATAAAATTTAATAATTAACAAAAAAAATTAATTCAATAAAACTAAATCATTTTTTTATTTGATGATTTTTTTGTTAATAAAATTACCACATTTAATTTAAACAAAACTCTTTTTAATTTATAAATCTTATCATTTTGTAAGTTTTTTTTTACACCACAGACAAAATTTTACATAGAAACTATGTTTCTTTTCCAAAAAATTTTATGAAAACTACCCCCCCCAAAAAAAACAACCAGAAACAATAAATACTACACACAATCACTTCAATTCTTCTAGTAATCCTATAAGAAAACTATTTTGTCCAAAACAGATACATTGTAAGACCTTTTTTTGCAATTTTAGTTATTAATTATAAACAAAACTATTTTCCTTAACTTTTCCATTCTTTTTTTTTTACAAAAAAAAAATTAAAGTTCTAGAATTAATAAAATATAAAACTTAATTAGTTTTTCGTCTATGTAAATTGGAAATTAAAACAAAAAAAACGGGTTACAATAACCTGTTCACTTTTAAAATAAAAAAACCTTATTGCAAGGTTATAATTTTGGTTACTTAAATAGCAGTTTAGGTATTTTACAAATTTTTAATATAAAATTAATATTTGTTTCTTTTTTTAAGTAAAAATTTTGTATCCAAATTATTTGTTTATATAAAACTTTTAATATAGCAGTTAATATTAAATGATATGAGCAGAAATTTTTGGTAGGGCCCCCTCAACATTTTTGATTTTAATTACAATTTATTTATTATTGTTAATTAGCTTTGTTAATATTTTTCTTTTTCTTCTTCTTATTCTTTCACCCGAAGACAAGAATTCCTACATCTGTTAGGAGTGAACGGCACCTCTTGAATAAATCAACACAAAACCCACCACGATTTCAAGCACATCCAGTACTTTCATTTTAGTTACTTTCAACCCTTTATTATTTGTTAACTTTTATTTTCTACATTTCTTCTATCAATTCTACTTCTTTTCCATGCAAACATATACTCCATGTAACATATTTGTTTGTTATATGTCCTCGCCTCATAGAGTCTACCAGCTTAATCTTTTTCTTCGTTTAATCTTGTAAGTTTCGAATATACGAGGGATTTGTCCACAGTACTCTAGCATAGGGGAAGGGCTGCTCTGTTAATAATAAAAATAAAAATCTGGTGTGTACACTCACACAACTTTCTCTTACTCCAGTTCTCAAAAATTGACAAATTTTATAGTATGTGTACCAAATTTAATGAAATTCGTCGAAAACTGAAAAAACTTTCTAGCAAAAGCACACTTCCTGTTTACTAATTTTCTAGAAACTCGGAATTTTGCAATATATTTATTTCTAATAACTATGATTACACTATGATATCACTATGATATGATAGCACTATTAATAACTATGATAGCACTTTAGAGGGACAACATAACCCACCTCTCCCCTAAAACTGCCCTTAAATGAATTTTCCCAGAGAAAGGTTTTAATTAAAAGTTGTAGATCTTTGTATGTTTAGTTTATATATGAAGTTTGAAGAAAATTGTTAGAGCCACTTTTGAGAAAATTGCGAAAAAGTGAAAAAAATCATTTAGTGAAGTGATAAAGTAAACACAGTTCAGGTCATCCGATTTTCTTCAAACTCGCAATTTCAACAACATATTTAATTCTAATTAACATTATTTAGATGACAGAATTTTCTAATAAACTGAAATAGCACTTCAGAGGAAAACCTAACCCCACCTTTCCCTCAAAAGTGCCCTTAAATGAATTTTCCCGGAGAAATATCACAAATAAAAGTTGTAGCACTTTGTATTTGTACTTGATATATCAAGTTTCAAGAAAATCGTCGGAGCCATTTTTGAAAAAATCGCAAAAAAGTAAAAAAAAACAAAAACTAGTAAAGTGGTACTTTCGGTTGAGGAATTTTGATAGATGACCCACTATCGGATCCCATGGTGATACCTTAACGGAATATCAAGTTTGAACTTTCTACGATTTTCGTTTTTGAGCTATGCTGTTCACAGACACACACACACAGAGGCCATTTTCTAAAAACCACCTTTTTTTGACTCAGGGGACCTCATAACGGATATTTCCTGTGAAAACTCAATATCGAAAATTTGACACGATTACAATACTTCCTGTTACTAGGAGTAAGTGAAAGTAAAAAAATGATCCATTAAAAAAAAAAAAATAAAATAAAATCAATTTTTACATTCTGTTATTCCTAGTAAGAAGGAGAGGATTAGCTCAATGGTAGCGCGCTGGATTAGCAACGCGGAGGTCCCGGGTTCGAATCCAGCATGTTTTCGGTGTCCCCTAAATACGAAAAAAGTTTTTTTAACGAATTGTCTGAGTGTGTATTTTAACAGAATATCTCAAAAACGAAAAGTCACAGGAAGTTTAAACTTTGGTATTTCCGTTTCGGCACTAATCACCGTATCAAATACCAAGATTTCGGGCAAAAACCGATGTAACTTTTGAGTTTTTTTGGCGGGGGGGGGGGAACACTAGCGCTTTGCTTTTCTCTAAAATACCACTTCAGTATAATGTATGGTTTTACCACATACACAATATTTAAATACAGGTTAAAAGGATTGGTAGTTTTTTAGATTTGAAGAAAAACGGTTAACCTGGAAAATGGGTTTCGTTTTTTTGAAAATGATCCCCCAAAACGGTTTTCCTACGAAGTTTTTTAAACTTTGAATGCTTCATTCGTAGCACATAAAAACGTATCACTTTTATTGGTTACATTTTTTTTTGGAAAAAATTGATTTGAGTGGTTATTTGGGGGGGGGGGGGGTGGGACTTGATTAAATTGTTTAATTACAGGTAAGAGAAAGTTGTGTGAGTGTTTCACACTAGAGTTTTTTATTACCTATTGTTTTATTAAAGACATCTTTCTGCCAGTTTTTGAAACTTTTGCCCGTACCATACCTTGGCTTGGAAATCAAAAAATTCCCGCATTCCTGATCCTGCTGGAACAGGACTTGGTTTACGATTGACCGCAGCTGGATAACGCTGGGCTGCCATTTTTGAGTACAGATCTAATGTAGTTAGAGTAAAATTCGGTGAAATTTATAGAAAGTCACGAATTCTTGATGAATTATTCCTTCATAGTTCCAGAAAAAGGCACAACACCGACCTTTTCTTGCTCAAATTACCCTCTTGCACCCATCTTAAATGTCGTTTGAATCCTGTTTCAGGATTTCCCCAGTTAAATCCACTTTTGTAGAAGTGCCATGTCAGATGGAGTTTTTGTCAAGGAGAAGTTGGCAAGTATCCATTCTGCTGGCCGGGGCTTGTTGAGGTGTAAGTTCATGCGGCACTACCCCACATCTCCTTGTTACCTTTCCCACAGCATGGAGATGGCAGCTCACAGTGTCTTTAGGACACTGCCAGTTCTGCAGCAAGTGCACGAAGTACTTGTGATTGAATTTAAAGCTTCCCGTAAAGCTTCATCAACATCACATGATAGCCGCATCCCTGAACCTGTTTTTCTTTCTTAGATCGTGTACCACTATTCAATTTTTGAAACTAACGCCGGACAGTACACTGATCAAGGACATCTTGCCCTTCGATTTCATATAGAGTACGCGTAGCTTCAGCAGCTATAACACTTTTGTTTCCAGTAGTGAAGTAAACTTACTAATACATGTCCATCCATCTTAAGACAGATTGCTTGGATTGTGAGAAATCAAATTCAGAAATTTTAGTCGGAATTTTGAGTCTCACTGCCTAAATACTCATGTGGAACGCGGTGGAACGAGGCTCGCCTCCTCTAGTATCAATCTAATCTAATCTATAAGCCGGCAAGGTAGCCGGGCAAAGAAAAATTATCGGGAGTGCCGATTGAGGATGGGTAATGGATTACAAACTCTTGGGTTTCCCAATGACTTATACGAGATTTATATAAAAGTCAGTAATTATAAGTACGTGTAACTTGTGGGAGGGAGTTCTTGGACGGGGAATAGGGATGAAGTTGCAAAATAGCCATGTCCATCATAACTTACTGGTCGAGTTTTCCCGCCTGGGAAGCACTAGCTTGGGATTTACTTGTTTTTCGGTACAATGTTTGAAAAAAATAGTAAAAAAAAAAAAAAAAAACCATGGCGCAACAGGCCATGAAGGGCCAAGGCTACAGAAGGCGATTTTATTGGGGGGGGGGGGGAGTAGTAGAACATGCCGCAGTTCCCTCGCGGTTTAGTTCCGGCTTCGCTACCTAGGTGTGCTACCAAATTTTCTCACGATGCTAGGTGCTGATTATTTTAAGTATGGGGAAAGGTGATTAAATTTGATATCAGTGGTACCTAAGGCACCAAGGAAAATTAAGCTAATCAAAATTTAAAAAGTATAATCAACATTTTCTTTTGATGAATTTAAAATTTTATTTCTATTATAAATACACACATAAAATTTATTTATTTATTTTTTTGTCCAATTTATTTATTTATGTATTTTAAATTTATTTAAAATACTAATTTAGGAAATTATTAACAGATACAAGAAATACGTGAGCAAAAACTACTCATGTCCTCATGTCGACATTACATATTTGGTCTCGAAACTTCTTGATGATTCATCATAAAGTATTCAAGCTTTATAATGGCAGAATTTATTTATTTATTTTTCTATCGAATCATACCACAGAAAGTAACCCGTTTTTTTTTTTTTAAGTTTATATAACCCGTTTAACTTCCATTTTATAAACCATTTTATAAACGCCATGATGAGCATGAGTAGTCCATACGTAGCCATATTTGTGTTGTTTTTTTTCTCAAAATTTTGAACAAGAAATCTTTCAAAAATAAATTAATTATAATTTTTTTAAATTATTTCAAAATGGGGGACGGGGAATAAAAAAACAGTAAAAATAATGAAAAATCAAATTTTGTGCAGCATTTTTTTTGAAGGTTTCTTTTTTGCATTTTAAAAATTACAAATTTTTGATTCAGTGTATTTTTTTTTTTTGAAAAAACAAATATTTTTAAGATGTGGCACCTGGAATGCAACAATCTCTAACCTGAAATACAAAAATAATTAAAACAAAAAAATGATAATAATAATAATAGTAAACCAAAATAGTGGATTCTGGCACAAATTTTTTTTCATTTTGTTTTTTACTTTCACTCTTACTCCCCTAGTGAGAGAAAGTATTGCGATCGTGTCAAATTTTCGGAAATCATGTTTGAAGGTCTATCATTAACCGTATCTGATATGAAAGTTTCTAAACAAAATCCATCAAACGAAAGTGCGATTTTACTGAATTTTCTTTCCCTCCAGTTTTCTCTGATTTTCTAGAAAACGGTTCCAACGATCTTTTTTTAAAACTTTACACACATTAATACCTTTCACTTTTATTTGAAACATAGAAGGAACAGTAGCGTTAAGATTTCCTCTGAAGTATCACTAGTAGATGTATGGTTCTACCAGTTATATTATATTAATATAATATAAATGGTAGAAAATCATGTTACTAAACATAAGTGGTAGATAATCGGGTGACTAAACAGAAAACAAAGATACAATTGACTGTGAGTTGTTTTTTTTTACTTTTGAGAAATTTTGTTCAAATTTGTACCAGAATCTACCCTTTTTATCTACTTACATAAAAAAAAATCTGACAAAAATAACGGACTGTGGGGGGGGGGAGCGTCACACTTACAAGGTACGTTATCTGAAAGCATTTATAGAATGCTTTAATTTTGTAGAAAAACGGTTAATTGGAATTGCGAATTTACCCGATTAGGTTTATGAGTTTTTTCGTTGGGGAGGGGAGAATTTTCTCGAAAAAAGCTCCAACGGTTTTCTTTAATTTTGGTATACTAACTATACATATAAAGAGCTACAACTTTTATTTGAAATGTTTCTTCGGTAAAATTCATTTAAGGGCACTTTTGGAGTGGGGTAAGGTTATGTTTACTTATGTAGTGCTATTTCAGTTTATCACACAATTTCATTATCTAAATATACATTTGTTTTGGTGGGGAATTGTGGCAAGTATCAACCTACTAATCTTGGCAGGTGGAGAAATGAAGAGCGCGCCAATAATGTAGAACTAACCCTATAAATTTGAAATTTAATGCCATTAGGTCCGCAAAAGTATCTAAATTTAACCCGATTTTCTTCTATTAATGCTTTATATAATGATATCCGTGGTAGAACCATACATTGTACTGAAGTGATACTTTAAATGAAAAGCATAAAGCTACTGTTCCCATACCCCTCCCAAAAATCAACATTTTCCGGGAAATTGTTTCTAATAAAATTTTATAGGCATTTATATGTACAGATATTACACGCAGTTTAAAAAGTTAAAATCACAAATAACTAAATAAAAACAAAACAAAAAACATTCAAAAATGTCGACTTCAGGTTACTCAACAGAAAACAAAGTTATAGTTACCTGTGATATTCTTTTATTCACTTTTGAGAAATTTTGTTCAAATTTGTGCCAGAATCTAACTTTTTCATCTACTTATATAAAAAAAAATTCTGACAAAAATAACGGATTGTGGGGGTGTCACCTTAAATAATGTGGGCCAAATGGTGGGTATGGAAACTGAAAGCAGGATTGGAAGTAGTGGGGGAGATTTTTATTTATAATTTTATTTTTTTTTTTTTGGCACAATTTTTGAAATAATTTTCAATTTTTTGTTTTGGTCTATAAGGGTGTGTAAGGAAATTTTGAATCAGATTAATATTTTTTTATTTCCCAGGCACTTTAAATTTTTTTTCGAAATAATTTTTAGAATTTTTGATATTTAAAAAAAACTTTTTATTTTATTTTGAGCCAACATTTTTGGAATATGAATGTTTTTAGTTTTTTGGATTATTTTTTACAGTTTAAAAAAATGGATTAATAAATATATATAAAAAAATTGAAAAAAAAATATATATTTTTAATTTTGAATTTTGGTAAATATTCCTTTAGTCGAATCAAATAAAAGCCAAGCCTTTAAAAACCCGCCCAGTCTAGGTGGGCGTGGTCTAGACCAGAGAGAATAATTTGGTTCTTAAGTTTAAGAAAAATTAGTTTTTAGTTCCCGTATGGTATTTTTTGAAGAGAATCGCCAATCAGCAAGAATACCTCTTCAAGGATCTTCCCTAGAGATGGAGGATGAGTTTCTGGGAATTCCACGAGGTTGAGTAATGAAAGACCACGCCCAATTTAGCCTAATAATGCTGGTGTTAATGGGCTGAGCTTTGATTTTTTGCTCGACCCATTCACCGCACCCACTTATCCTGGGAAGGCGTGGCCTTTAAGGCGTTTTTTTTTTACTCCAACTACACCTACAGGAATTTTGTTTGGGCATTTTCTTCAAAAGTGTTCGTTTCTGGTGATGAACTTACCACCCAATTAGAATGCATGATTCCAAGAAAACCCAAGATTTCGACTCAATAGCAAGTGAATCCAGATTAATCCATTTTTAAAGATTAACAATCTTTTTTTTTTTTACTAAATTAACATAAAATTAAATGCTGCAAATAGAATTATTTTTTAGATTTCGAAACCATTTTAAGGAATAATTCTAAATTTTAAGAACAATAATGGATTCAAAATATGGAATATGGATTTTTATGGATTTATATAATAAAACATTTTTTCAAATCGGCACAGATATATTATGTATATTTTCTGAGATAAATTTATCTATTTGTTTGGTAAAAATTTACTATTAATCCATTTTTCAATTAAAAATTAATAATTCTTGAAGAGTGACTTAGATTGCTTGGAAAAAAATCTAGACACTATCATCGTAACACCTACGGAAGCAAGCAGTGAGGATTGACCGCTCCCCCCCCCAAACTGCGCCTACAAGGCACAGTAATAGAGATAAAATGGCGAACAAGTGACGGAATTAGGTGTCAACGCCCATGTTCTACCATGATTCTGGTCACTGTACCATTTAGTATTCAAGGTGACAAGGATCCTAAAAAAGTGCATTGCAATATGGGTGAAACATCGAAACCACTGACTTAGCCACAAAGTGGAAACTTAAATGTTTTTTAGGACTGTTGTGAATGTTAGGTGGATTAAATTCGGGTCTGAATTTTTGTTCTAGATTCAGTTTGTTTGTTGTATATGGGGATCCGAGGGGCTTTGGATATAGCGTAAGCTTGGTTCCTTCATCCTTCCCACTGACGAATACAAAAAAATACCCTACTTGCAGGTGCTTCTAAATCTGGAAGGAAAGATGCAGCAAATTCCTGTCCACAAATACGACAGTCTTTCCAAAAAAAAAAAAAAGCTTGGAAATGAGAAGGTAAATAAAGAGACCATTGCTCTGCAATAATCACCCCGGGAAAGACACACTTCTGTGGGGGCGAAGGCATATTTGACGCTGGGTTAAAAAAGAAAGGAAGAAAGGTTTCCTTCACGGAACCATGCACACCTCAACAAGTGGTGGGAGGGAGGGCCATATCTGGCGGCACGTTAGATGGAAGAGACTCCAAAATACATCTTCTTCATGAGATTCATAAATGTCTGGATGCCCAATGGCTATCCAAGGTTTTGCCCAAAGATTCCATTAACTGGATAATGGGTTTTCCTAAGTTTTCTACAATTTTCCAGGGACCATCTCAGCTCCCTGTATCCAATCCTGTCCGTAGATTCATGATCTTTTTTCGAATTAACGAATCCAGAACCCAAGCTTTTTCAAGTCCTCACTAGCCTGGATTAATTGTATGTGTAGGTGTCACGATTTAGATGTTGTCCATATAATTTTATCACATTTGCTTTAAAGATATATAAATAAACATACATTACATACACACATGGATTTGATCCAAGAAGATCCATGGATTTCACAATTTTACAATTAAAAAAAAAAAAAAATTGACAAAAGTATATATTGGCAAAAATGATTTGAGAAAAGTTTGTAAAGTGCCAAGAGCCCATTAAATACATGGATTGCTCATCTATTTGCCTGCAATTTTGGAAATAGAAATCTGTTATTTATTTTTTCTTCAGGCCTGATGACTTTTCAAATATTTTTAAATTTCAACTGTATATTTTCAGGGAGTGGGGGAAAATCTAGTTAATTTTTTAAAAATTAAATTGCTTTTCACTAATTAACACTGATCTTAAATTATCCAACCTGGAAATTTTCTCTAGGCGTTTTCCAAGTAAAGGTTTTGCCCTTGATAGTTTGGATATTGATGGTGTTAAAAGACATTGTAGTGCCCAAAAGGGGAAGAAATTAATTATGGATGACCAAAGTCCAAATTCAGGAGACGACAATGGCAGCCTTAGGAGAATTTCGGAAGGTTAAAAGATTTCTTTCAGACATTAGAGCGCCTCCCAATTACAAATATATCTAATCATATACACCTAATCTTTATGACGCAAGTCATACTTACTTGTCAAAGTAACACTTACAACGCATGTCTTACTTCACAAAGTAAGAGCGCCTCCCAATCATGCTTATACCTTATTTTTATGGATAAGCTCAGTACTTGGCATGGTACTACATTAAAACGTCTCTCAATCACGTTATACCAGCGATTTATAACAGCAAAAAGTGCCTCCCAGATCACATATTTTATATTATTACTCTTTTGAAGCTCACATCTGTACTAAACGATGCGCCTCCCAGTCATGCTTACATGTAATCTATTGGGCGCATTACACAGTACTGAATAACTCCTTGAGTAGAGCGCCTCCCAATCAAGGCAAAAAAATAAATTCTTAAGTTAAATTAAGAGGCGCTTTACATTAAAAAAAAAAAATACCGAAAAATTGTTACTCAGTGTTAATTTTGTGAAATACATGTTTTATATATGTCTCTCTCTATATATATATATCGATTTTTTTTTTACCAAAAAATTACAGTTTTATTACAGAAATTACAGTTACATGAAATATATTAAGAAAACTATTATTTGTTTATTTTTATAAAAGGAATTATTACATTTTAATTATTTTTGAATTTACAACAAAACAATTACATTGAGGTTTGTAGTGGGGCGGGGGGGAGGTAATCGTTACAGAATGTATTTTTTCGAGGGAATAGTGGGGAGGGGTGAAATTAATTTAAAAAATTACATTAAATACAATATTTAATTATAATTTATAAAAACAAAGTTAAATTTTATTTTTCTTCATTAGCAGAGCATCCTTACGTTAGTTTTCGCTTCAAATAGTACCGGGGTCTCTGTAACAGAAAAAATATATGTTTAAAATGTGGAATTAATAGCAAAACATAAATAAGCATTGACTTGCCTAAAAAGAGTCTTGGGGTGGCTTATAGTCTGGGTAAACTGGGACAGTCCTAGTAAAGCTAGTACTAGTTAAAGCCCCCTTGCAGGTTTGAGGTTTAGAATGGGGATTTTGAAGCGTGGATTAAGTGGACCTAAACTGTGTCCCATAAATTTAATGTCCTGGAACTAGGGGAGGTTACATCCTTTTCAGTTACCCAGGAAGCTTTTAAAAATCTACTCTATCGCAGTGCGTTAAGGGAGGGTTATTGCAGTTTTCTTCATCACTGCACACAGAACCTGCAGAGGCTTCTATAGATACTTCAGGTATGCCATGCAATGGAGTCAATAATCCCCCGATATGAGGCATACGCAGCCCACATTTTATTCAGATCGATGCATACCTTAAAGCGGTGCCAGTAGTGCCACAACAGGCCACCCTGGAAGTTACTTTAACTTTTTCTTCAGCCCTAGATTCAATGCATTCCTACCTTATTTTTAAGTCTCTTTTTTGGACAGAAATAATCCGTCTAACTTAAACCTAATAAATTAAAACTAAAAATGATTTCCTTACCACAATTGAATTTTGTATTAGAGACTAAAATATTGGGGGTCACTGGATAAAACCAGCCAAACGGCAAATTTTGTACTGGGGTCACTGCAATCTTGGCCAATATTGGGTCGCCGTCATATCGGGTCCTTGGCCGGGTACAGCTATCGGTACGGATACACCTGGTGAAATTACACCTGTGAAAAATAAAATAATTAAAAAAACAAAAATTAAGGAAGAGAATAGCTAAGTGGTTAGCGTACTGGACTCCCACGCGGAGGACCCGGGTTAGAGTCCAGCTGTGCTACCCTTAGATTTTTTCTTCCTAGGAGCCTCTGCAGCTCACTGTACGGAGGCCGGCAGTGAACTAAGAAGGCTCCGGGCGCCAATGACCATAGATGTTGACGCGCCTTAAATTAAAAAAAAAAAATCTGGTGTGAAACACTCACACGTTTTTCTCTAACACCAATTAATTGAATTTAATTAAAGAAATTTTCTTTAAAATTGCAACAGTTAGATGGGCTGACCATAAAGAAAGGTGGTAAGGGTATACATATATATACCTGAGTGGTCACTCATAAATATTATGCCACCTTAGAACAGTCAGTTCAATTGGGAGCTTTTTTAGAAAGCCATGACTGGGTCTTAACCATATAGTACATAGAATGTACTCAAGAACATGGATGGCAATGAACTTCAATTTACAACCCACCCTATAGTCCAGCATATTAACTCTATCTGACCTACTATTTGTTTCGCGGTCCATGGCACACTTTCAGCAAAAATTTAGATAACTTGACAAAATTTAGAGATTGCTCGATGAAACGCAAGAAAGTAAAAAACCTATGGCAGCAACAGCCCATGTAGGACCGGGGCTTGCTAGTCGACGATTTTTATTGTTGAGGGCGTGTGGTAAAGCACGCCACAGTTCCCTCGCCGTTTTTAGTTCCAGCCTTTGCTACCTGGGTCCGCTACCAACTGTAGCTTCCCAATTTTTCTCACGATACTGGGTCAACACCGACTTTGCCCTCACGGAGAAATCGAACCCTAAAATTAGATTAGATTGAAAAACGGAGAGGGCGGGCCTCATTCCACTGCGAGCTACATTAAGAGGTCTGTTGTGGATCTCGCTAGGATTACAGCACATCTTTCAGCTTCACACTCTTAATTAGGCCTAGCAAAGCCAGAAAGTGACTCCGTCAGGAAGCTCGTGGCTTCGAGATTGCAATTGAACCCTAAATTGTTGCACTAGAGGCTTGAGGGCTCTACACACACACTCACACACATACCTATATAAAATGCTCTTTAAAACAAAATAGCTTACCAGTTGAGGATACCGCATTTGAGGTATATTGTGTTTGGTAAGGTGCTTGCAGCGGTGAACACGGAGAATGCCTAGGTCCTGGATATGCAGGTAAGTTTAATGATTCATAGTTTCTAGACATACAATAATCAGTCCGCTGTTGTAGACAAGATCCTGGAGTCTGTGGACTCATATTGCCAGCGCTAACCATTGGAAAACTGGCCATTGTACTGTGGACAAAGAATGCAAAAGGGTTTTCTATGAATTTGCTCCTTAAAATGATTTTGCCCAGAAAAACAGGCCCAAATTAAAGTGATTTGTTTTTATCTATGCAGCAAGCATTCCCAAGTTTAAAGAAAATCGTTGCAACCGTTTTTGAGTAAATTCCCCCCAAAAAACTCAAAAACCTATTCTGAAAAAAGTCGCACTTCTGGTTGACCGATTTTCTGCAAATTTGGAATTCTATCAATGTTTCTAATGTGTATTAATATTATGTAGGTGGTAGAACCATATATTATACTAAAGTAGCACTTTAGAGGAAAGTATAACGCTACTTGTTTGACGCGGTGGTAGTACCTAAACGAAATACCAACTTCCCTGTGTAATGACATGGCAAAGTCATTGATATCGGCAAAGTACGCCAAAGAAATAATGTACAAAAGGTGAAAACAGTAACACTGTTGGCCGCCGACAGCCGCGGTCAACCAAACAAACAACAAAGCCTTTTCATCAATTCTCACATCAAAAGGGAGGCACCGCGATAAGTATGGCCACTAAATAAGGTACGAAAACTACGAAGGTCGCACAAGGCCGCACACTAAGACAGATATCTTGGTGTGAGTTGAACAACAGTATATAAAAACCCTATGATATACGACGACAGGATTATTATATCATCTACGACCAAACTATACACGAGCGGCAATTGACAGTTATATTCAAACTTATCTTCTCGTAGTTGTGCACTTTAGTTCGTTAAGATATTAGATTTAATGGAATCGTTTGATGTGTGATTCCTGGAGTAGCAGATGTCTTGAAGAGGGCGGAAGTTAGTTTGAGAGATTTGGAAGTTAGTGCTCGAATTATTAAACGGTTTTTTTTATATAAAAATAAACTGTATTTTAACAATAATTTAAACGTGATAAATGGTAACTAATAACTATAATAAAATACTTAATAATAAATAGAAGATAAATAACTGATAATTTAGAATGGTTAAAATAACGAACTAAAGTGCACAACTACGAGAATGATAAGTTGAATATAACTGTGAATTGCCGCTCGTGTATAGTTTGGTCGTAGATGATATAATAATCCTCGTCGTATATCATAGGGTTTTTATATACTGTTGTTCACACTCACACCAAGATATCTGTCTTAGTGTGCGGCCTTGTGCGACCTTCGTAGTTTTCTGACCTTATTTAGTGGCCATACTTATCGCGGTGCCTCCCTTTTGTTGTGAGAATTGATGAAAAGGCTTTGTTGTTTGTTTGGTTGACCGCGGAGTGTTACTGTTTTCACCTGTTGTAAATTATTTCTTTGGCGTACTTTGCCGATGTCACTGACTTTGCCATGTCATTACACCCGCAAGCTTCCTGCCAACATTTCTTTTTGAGATATACTTTGTACCCACATACACACCATTTTCTACTCAAAACTACTTTTTTAAGGTCTGTGGACTTTAAAACATGTATTTCCGGTAAAAACTCAATTTCAAAAAATCTGGCAAGATCTCAATACTTACTCTTACTACCATTAATTAGTAAGAGAAAAGTAAAAACTCCAATTTTCAATAATTTAAATATGATAAAAAAACATTAAACTTACCTATATGTATCATTCATAGAAATTGGCGTTGGTATAGCTGGATACATTGTATTTGGTGTGAAATTTGATAATCTCTGTGGCGAAGGCGGTCCAGTTTCTGAGGAATTATTACCATCTGTACCACGTCTCTGATTTCTTAATTTTTCCTCTCTACGCCATTTTGCTCGCCGATTTGAAAACCACACCTATTTGTAAAAAAAAATAACAAAAAGAAATTAATTACGATTAAAATTCGTAGTATGTTCAGAAAGTGCTTCTTAAGAAGATATATTGCTAAAATACCAGTTAGGTAGGAGGTGAAGCACCTAATATTTTAGCTCATATCTTGGTTAATATTAACTCTACGTTAAAACTGTATATAGCTAAAATTGTTTACTACACTTTATGTTATGTGGTAATTTTAGATAAGACTATTCCTTAAGGAGATCTTGCTGAAATACCAGTTAGATGGTAGGTGAAGCTCCCAATATTTTAGTTCATATCTTGGTTAATATTAACTCTATGATAAAACTGTATAGAACTAAAATTGTAGGAAATTAAATTTACTACAATTTATGTTCTGTGGTATTTTTAGGTACGACTACTCCTTAAGGAGATATTACTGAAATACCAATTAGATGGTAGGTGAAGCTTCTAATATTTTAACTCATATCTTGGTTACTATTACTCTACGTTAAAACTGTATATAACTAAAATTGTAGGAAATTAAATTTACTACAATTTATGTTCTGTGGTATTTTTAGATAGGACTACTCCTTAAAGAGATATTACTGAAATACCAGTTAGATGGTAGGTGAAGCTTCTAATATTTTAGCTCATATGTTGGTTAATATTACTCTACGTTAAAACTGTATATAACTAAAATTGTAGGGAAATAAATTTACTACACTTTATGTTATGTGGTAATTTTAGATACGACAATTCCTTAAGGAGATATTACTGAAATACCAGTTACATGGTAGGTGAAGCTTCTAATATTTTAGCTCATATATTGGTTAATATTAACTTTATGATAAAACTGTATTGAACTAAAATTGTAGATAATTAAATTTACTACAATTTATGTTCAGTAGTATTTTTAGATAGGACTACTCCTTGAGGAGATATTGCTCAAAATACCAGCTATGTGGAGGGTGAAGCTCCCAATATTTTAGCCCATATCTTGGTCAATATTAACTCTATGATGAAACTGTATAGAACTAAAATTGTAGGGAATTAATTTTCAGAGACATTTTCCGTGGTAGCCTGCTTCATTTTGTGGTCATCGACCGGTTTCGGGCGTTCGCCCATCTTCAGGATGCGTTCTTCAGACAGTGTGCCAACACAGACTCGTACAGAGACTTAGTTTCACACTAACTTCCTGGAATTAAATGCTCCAGAATTAATGGTTGCTACAATTTATGTCTGTGGTATTTTTTAGATAGGACTACTCCTTAAGGAGATATTGCTAAATAATTCCATACATACCTGTATTCTAGCTTCCGGTAAACCAATTTTCGCAGCTAATCGTTCTCTAGCAAATACATCTGGATAATGTGTTCTTTCGAATTCTATAAAATTGAAAAAAAAATTATTAAAATTTAGTAAGTTAAAATCCTTTTATTTTTTTATAGGGAGGGGGAACAATTAATAAGTAACCTAATTACCTTTTTCTAGGGAATCTATTTGTTCATTAGTAAAAGATGTGCGATTTCTTTGCAATTTCCTTTTTAATCGTAATCTCGCTTGATCCTCTTCTACGCCGGCACAAGAACCAGGATTTGAATTATCACCAGCCGAGGTACACGTCTCGTCAGAAGGCACTCCATCCAGTTCTGTTACTGTTATAAAAAAACAAAAAAAAAAATTAAATTTAGGTCTGTCAGTGTGTGCACTGTACTACTGCTGCGTGTTGTTTAATACAACTTAATGTTTAGCCTATTCCTAGTATATAGCTTGGTCATATTTAGGAGGGCAATGTTTAGTAGAACTTCGTAGTTTACTTGGTGTAGAGAATTTAGTTATATCTGTGTGTGCACTGTACTACTGCTGCGTGTTGTTTAATACAACTTAATGTTTAGCCTATTCCTAGTATATAGTTTGGTCATATTTAGGACGGCCAAGTTTAGTAGAACTTCGTAGTTTACTTGGTGTAGAGAATTTAGGTCTGTCTGTGTGTGCACTGTACCACTGCTGCGTGTTGTTTAATACACTTATTGTTTAGCCTAATATCCTAGGTATCTAGCTTGTCATATTTAATGAGCGTAGTTTAGTAGAACAGTCGTAGTTTACTTTGGTTGTAGGAGAATTTAGTATGTCATTGTGCACAGTACTATTGGCTGCGTATTGCTTTAAACACTTCAATGTTAGCCTCTCCAGTATATAGTTTTGGTCTATTTAGAGTGTGCAATGTTCTAGTAGAACTTCGTAGTTTACTTGGTGTAGAGAATTTAGGTATGTCAGGGTGCACTGTACTATTGCTGCGTGTTGTTTAATACAACTTAATGTTTAGCCTATTCCTAGTATCTAGCTTGGTCATATTTAGGAGCGTAAGTTTAGTAGAACTTCGTAGTTTACTTGGTGTAGAGAATTTAGGTATGTCAGTGTGCACAGTACTATTGCTGCGTGCTGTTTAATACAACTTAATGTTTAGCCTATTCCTAGTATATAGCTTGGTCATATTTAGGAGGGCAATGTTTAGTAGAACTTCGTAGTTTACTTGGTGTAGAGAATTTAGCAATTTAGCTCTGTCAGACTGCATTATGCTAGTGCTGCGTGTTATTTAATAAAACCGAATATTTTTGTTCAATTTGATATAATATTTTTTTGGTATTTTGTATTTTTATTATTTATTGTTAAGTTTGAATTGGTTAAGTTTTGTGGTGACAGAATCGAGTAGTTTTTGTTTTTATATAATGTGTGTGTGTGCGTGTGTGTGTGTTTTTATGTGTATTTTGAATGTGTGAAGATTTCTTGTTAATAGTTTTAAAGTTTATTTTAGTGTGTGTTAGATATGAATGGGTTTTCAGAAGTCTTGCTACTATTTCTGTGTGTGTTGTGTGTGTATGTATGTGTGGTTAGAAGCGTTGAGAATGTTTATGGTTGGCGGTTTGGGTGAAACTCTCTGGAGGCAGCTTTTCCAAACTGTGATAACAAACATTAACCAATGGTGTTGCGCCACCCCCGGGGTGAGTGTAACAGTATATTCATCCAGCTAGAAACTCTGAGATAACGCTTACTACACTGGTAATAGGGATTTACATCCTATATATATATATATATATTTAACGCAGACGCAGACACTCAACACAACCCTACAGCCTGGGCTGAGGTGGTTATACAGCCGGGAACAGCCCCGGAAGAGGCAGGAAGTCACACAAACACACACACACTATCACCAAGAAACAAAAAAAAAAAGAAAAAACTAAAAGAAAATTACAACAATAGAGGACTCACAAGCCACTCGAACAGTACTACCCTATTTTCTATAAAAAAAAATATATTTTTCTTTCGTACTGAAACATTTTCTAATAACATACATACATAAAATACATTATATATTCATTCATATTACTATGAATTATAGTAATGTGTAAAAGTTTACACAAATTTATGTGACAGAAAGGTTTCATACACTGATATTTTTACTATACAGGGTGTCCCATTTAAACGGGCCTCTTTTGAAATAACTTCAAAAACTAAACGAAGGAATATATCAAAAAAGTGAACATTACATTTGTTGAAGTATTTGCGCTCTAGTTTATGATGGTGTTAATGTTTTTTGATTTTGGGTGAGCCGCCTCACACCTTAAATCGGTGATTGAAAATAACAATTTCCTTTTGACCCCCCCACTTTTTACTACTATATTCAAAACTACTAAAAGAATGAAGAATAATGCGTTAATTTCACTTCAATATTTCAAACCTTTGCCGAGATATTCAACCATAAAGATTAAATTTCCTTCGTTTTTTTTCCCTATTTTTCTGTTTCGTAAACTAAAATTAAAAAGCAGATTTTCTTATTAAATTTTCTAATAAATAAGAGAGTTCAAAATGCTGACAACACTTAAAACCTTAAGGGGTTAAATCTGTAGATCTGGCGAGGAGAAAAGTGAATGAGATGTTCAGTAGCCGCTGGATCGGGAGACAAGGACCGGTAAGCTGACTGGCCTTCCAGATAGCCAGATTTAACCCCTCTTGAATTTTTTCTTTGGGTATATCTCAAAGAAAAAATTTATGTCAGGGAACCAACAGCTCCAGAAGCACTTAGAGAAGACTTAATCCAAACCTGCTTAGCTATTCCGGCACATGATACGGTTAGCAACTTCATCTGTTGGGCAAGCGACTGCGCTTGTGCCGGCTAAGCCGAGGAGGTCATTTTGAATAAATAGGAAATATTTTTTTTATAGATTTTTGTAAATAAACTGGAATGTTGTTTTCTTTTAATGATGTTTAAGTCCTTATGGTTCTAAAATAGGTTTTAAGTGTTGTCAGCATTTGTACTGTCTTATTTATTAGAAATTAATAAGAAAATCCACTTTTTACTTTAGTTTACAAAGAAATAGGAAAAAAACGACGAAAATTTAATCTTTATGGTTGAATATCTCAGCAACGGTTTGAAATATTGAAGTGAAATTAACGGCATTTTTCTCATTTTTCAGTAGTTATTCAATACGTAGTAAAAAAGTGTGTGTAGTGGGGGGGGGGGGGTCACAAGGAAATCGAAATTTTCAATCACGATTAGGTGTAAGGCGGAAATAAAAATCAAATAACATTAACATCATCATAAACTAGAGCGCAAATACTTCAACAAACGTTATGTTCACTTTTTTGATATCTTGCTTCGTTTAAGAGTTATTTCAAAAGTGGCCTGTTTAAATGGGACACCATGTATATTTGCTTGTCTTATAATTTTTTATTAATTGGAAACTCTAAACTTAATAAAATTACCTATTTTTTTTTTTTTGAGGAAAGCCTCAAATCTCCCCTCCCCCCATCACACCCGAAATTTCTTTAAATAAACCTTCTCGGGTGGGGAAAAAATGTTCCGAAACAAAAATGATAGGCCTCTGTATTTTCATAGTTTGTGTAATAAATTTATTGAAATCCCTCGTTTTTTATTTTTCGGTCTCTCAATTTAGTTTAAATTTGAATTTGTAGAAGCTTTGTTAGTTTTTGACTGATTGCGCGCTCACCCTCATAAGGCCGCTCAGTTATACAAAATTAATACGTATCTTCACCATCTTTAGTTTATGGGCTAGCCAAAGTCATGTGAGTGTTTCACATCAGATCCTACGATTTTTTAAATATGTTTAATAACTTAAAAGGTGGTAAGGGATTATTCGTGGAATTGTCCAACATTGCAATCTGTTGTGGGGTTTTATAAAAGGCAAGCTGCCCCTCTGGTTAATTTGTATAAATATCCATCGGTGCGGAAGAATAGGTTAAAGATTCGAACTTCCTACAGAGTTTTTAGCCAAAGTACAATAACCCATGAACAACAATAAGTTACGCAGATATATATATATATGAACATGAACAGACCCACTAAAGAGAGAACCCAAATATCCTGGTGGGTTATTGAAATAACTGTGGGTTTTAAATTTTTTTATTTATTTTTTTTTGTTTCCTACAAGGAACTTTGGCTAAAAAAAATCCCCAGGATTCCCCCTACCCTCCCGGGGCAACCAAGTTTCAGGAGGGGGTCTACAATTAAATGGGTAAACGGTCATGACACAGTTAGGGGTGATAAAAACAATTCAAATCTATCGAATAAGTCATAGATTAATGGATTCTACAATAATTATGTTTGACAAGGATTCCGAACACTCATACAATTTTCTCTCTTACTGCAATTTACAAAAATCTGGTGTGAAACACTCACACAACTTTCTCTTACTCCAGTTCTAAAAATTATAATAGACAAATTTTATAGTTTGTGTACCAAATTTAATCAAATTCGTCGAAAACTGAAAAAACTGTTCAGTAAAAGCGCACTTCCGGTTTACTAATTTTCTTGAAACTCAAAATTTTGGCTATCTATTTATTTCTAATTAATTTTGTTTGGATGATGCAATTGTTAGCACATTAGAGAAAAACATAAGCACATTCCTCCCCTAAAAAAACCCTTAAATGAATTTTCCCAGAGAAATGTTTTAAATAAAAGTTGTAGATCTTTGTATGTTTAGTTTATATGGGAAGTTTCAAGAAAATCGTTGGGGCCATTTTGGAGAAAATCGCGAAAAAGTGGAAAAAAAACATTTAGTAAAGAGTGGTAAAGTAAACGCACTTCCGGCTATCCGATTTTTTTGCAAATTTGGAATTTCAACAACATATTCAGTTCTTATTAACATTATTTAGATGACAGAATTATCTAATGAACTGAAATAGCACTTTAGATGAAACCTAATCCCAACCCTCCCCCATAACTGCCCTTACATGAATTTTCCTAGAGAAATATTTCAAATAAAAGTTGTAGCTCTTTGTATGTGTAGTTGATATACCAAGTTTGAAGAAAATCGTCGGAGCCATTTGAGAAAGAAAATCGCGAAAACGTAAAAAAAAAAAAAACTAGTAAAGTGGTACTTCCAATTAAGGAATTTTGACAGATAACGTATTGTCAGATCCCATGGTGATACCTAAACGGAATATCAAGTTTCAACTTTCGGCAGTTTTTCGTTTTTGAGCTATGCTGTCCACACACACACACACACACACACACACACACACAGACCATTTGCTAAAAACCACTTTTTGGGGCTCAGGGGACCTTGAAACGGATATTTCCGGTGAAAACTAGATATCGAAAATTTGACACGATTAGTGAGTAATAATTGTAATTCGACAAATTTTTTTATAAGTTAGTATATCCAAATTTAATAATTGGAAATTTTTCGGTGTTTTTTATCGGAGAAAATCACGAAAACTGAAAGAAGTGTTCTGTAGAAACCTATTTCCGGTTTAATAATTTTGTTTAAGATGATAGAATTGTATGTTAATAATCAACTATGATAGCACTTTAAAGGGAAACATAATCCCCAACCCACCCCCAAAAGTGCCCATAAATGACATTAACCGGAGAAATGTTACAATAAAAGTTGTAGCTCTTTGTATGTGTAGTTCACACACTTAGTTTAAAGAAAATCGTTTGGAGCCGTTTTTAGAGAACTGAAAAAACTGAAAAATACTTTAAAAAAAAAAAAAACGCACTTTGCGGTCATCCGATAGTATTCAAACTCAGGAATTTCAACAACATATTTAATTTTAATTAATATTATTTAGATGATTGAATTTTGTAATAAATTGAAATAGTACTTTAGAGGAAAATCTAACCCTATTCTAGCCCAAAAGTACCCTTAAATGAATTTTTTCCCGGAGAAATGTTTCAAATAAAAGATGTAGCTCACGCTTAGTTTAAAGAAAATCTTTTGGAGCCGTTGGTACTTTCGATTGAACTTGATTTTCTTAAGTCAAAATACCTTACTCACCTAATCCCGTGCGAGATACTTAAAACTAAATATCAAGTTTCAATTGAATGCAAATTTTGTTTTGGCTTTTTTGTGTTAAAAAGGTCTACACACCAAATTTTGGGGGACCTCAAAATTTTGGTATTCCTGTTTAGGCATTACTATTAGCATCAGACACGAAGATTTCCGGGCGAAATCCATCCAAACCCAAGTTTTTCGTGATTTTGTCTGGATAACGGCTCCAATGATTTTCTTTAAACTTTGGATAGGATCTATAAACACATAAATATTTATCACTTGTTACTTTCTCTTACTTCCTACTAAGAGGAAGTATTGTAATCGTGTCAAATTTTCGATATCGAGTTTTCTCCGGAAATATCCGTTTTGATGTCCCTTGAGTCTAAAAAAGTGGTTTTTAGCAAATGGTCTGTGTGTGTGTGTGTGTGTGTGGACAGCATAGCTCAAAAACGAGAAACCGTAGAAAGTTGAAACTGATATTCCGTTTAGTATCACCTTGGCATCTGACAGTGGGTCATCTGTCAAAATCCTCAACCGGAAGTACCACTTTACTTGCTGTTCTTTTTACTTTTTTGCTTTCTCTCAAAAATGGCTACGACGATTTCACACACACACACACACACGACACACACACACACACACATACAGACCATTGCTAAAAAACCACTTTTTTGGACTCAGGGGACCTCAAAACGGATATTTCCGGTGAAAACTCGATATCGAAAATTTGACACGATTACAATAATTCCTCTTACTAGGAGTAAGAGAAAGCAAAAAAACACTTTTAACCGGTCAAACTTAAAAACAAATGAATCACTGTTCAATTTTCGCACGCTTACCGTCATCAGGGATGACCATAAATAAAGTTCAACCGTGATAATAAATGCTGGATAACATCTAATATTTAATTCATCGTAACATGCGTATTACGGATGTGATAATAAATGTTTTTTGAAAATAATATTGGGGTGAGTCATTAGTAAAATGACCGATTTTGTTCACTTGCACTTTATCCTCTACAGCAAAAAAAAGAGCGTTTATATTTTGTTGAACTTTGTCATATTCTTATTTTGCATAAACAAATAGAGAATGAATTTATAAACAAAGTTACCCTGGGATCGCTTTTAGTTTTGTCGTAACATTTTTTTGTTTTAAACATGATGACGTTAAAATTTAAAATATTAGTAATATTATGTCATTATTGGTAAAGAAAGTTTTCAGCTGCCGAAATAATTACTCATATAGTGAGGGAATTTGAAGAGGAAGATGCTGTTTCTGAACGGACAGTGTGAAGGTGGTTTCAGAAATTGAATACCGGTGACATTAGTCTTGAGAGGATAGCCGGTATCATCATTCGATGAAGAATCTCTGCAGGGTTACGTGGAGGCTGAACTGACAAAAAGTATTCGGGAGTTGGCAGCAGAACTCGAAGCATCCCAATTCACCGTAAATCGTGGGCTGCATAAGCTGGGGAAAGTGTATCGTTCAGCTAGAGTGGTTCCCCATGAGTTGACCGCTAAACAAGCTCAGCGGCGAGTAGAAATTTGTCAAAATCTTGTGGCAATTCCAAATGACCATCGGTTCATTAAAAGCATTGTCACTTGTGATGAAAAATGGATATATTGGAGAAACCTTAAGAAAAATGGTTACACTGCAAGCAGCCTGGCTCTACCTGTCGCTAAACAGGGTCAATTCGAGAAAAAAAAAAACAATGCTTTCTGTTTCTTAGAATTATGAAGGCATAATTCATTATGGGCTCATTCCCGAAGGTTAGTCTATTGATTCGGAACTTTAGCGAGCAGTTAAAAAGAATGTAGGTTGTTTTGGTTCAGCGTAACCCAGGGCTAGTAAATAGAAATAAAGTTTTGTTTCAACAAGATAACGCTCGATCACACTTACACTTCTCGTCACACCAAACAAAAAATTTCAGAATTACAAGGGATTGAGCCCCACCCTGCTTATAGTCCGGACCTTCCGATTACCATCTGTTCCGGTAAATGGCGCACTATCTTCAAGGAAAAATCTTCTTTAATTCTCTGGACGAGTTTTGAAAATGGAGTTGCAAAATTCTTCCGTTTAAAAAACCAAAGAATGCTATTGCGAAGGAATTCGGCAGTAGCCTCGAGATGGAAACAAACCATAGAACACAACGGTGTATGCTTTGAATATTAAAATAAGTTGTTAAATAAAATAAAATTGTTTTTTAAATCTACAGGGATAAAACGGTCATTTTTTTTTTTATGACTCACCCATGTAGGTTTAATTTTAATTTTTATGGTTAGTTCATAATGTAAAGCAGAATCATGACGGTAGAGCGCAGACTATACCAGGAATCATGGCGGTAGAGCGCACACTATACCAGCAGACTAAATAATTACACATTAAAAGCATTGATTGAATTCCAAATTTGAAGAAAATTGAAGTGGTATTTTTACAAAAAAAAAAAAAGAAAAGATTTTGAGTATTTTTTTTGGGTAAGTGCCTCCAAAATGACCAAAATAATTTTCTCTTACGTTAACCAATACTTTCTCTTAACCAGATGTAAGAGAAGTGAAAGAAATAAAACTAGAACATTAGGAAGGAATTAAAACATTGTTGAAAGTATTAAAAAAAGTAAGTAGTGGGGGAGGGGGGAGATTTTTAGAATAGGGTTTCCTGTAGTCAAGGGTTCCGTGGGGTGGTAACCTTACACAGCCAATAGGGTCTTCGCAATGGCGCCACCAACTTTTACACCCCACAGTTTTGATTTGATTTTGTTATACCATATTATAATACTTATCTCGCTACCTGGTGGCGTAACAATATTTAAAATACCAGTAGAGCCGCTAAACTTGGCCCAGTGTTACAACGCCCATTGGTAATTGAAACGCCATGTCTTTGTCTTCAATATGTTTAAAGTAAAAAAAAAAAAAAAATCTGGTATGAAACACTCACACAACTTTCTCTTACTCCAGTTTTCAAAAATTATAATTGACAAATTTTATTAGTTAGTTTTCACCAAATTTAATGAAATTCGTCGAAAACTGAAAAAAAAAAAAAAAAACTGTTCAGTAAAAGCGCACTACGTTTAATAATTTTCTTAAAACTCGGGGAATTTCGGCCATCTATTTATTTCTAATTAATTTTTGTTTAGTTGGGATAGAGTTGTATAATCAACTATTGATAGCACTTTAGTGAAAAAACATAACCCTAATTCTCTCCCCCCCCCACACAAATTTCCCCTTAAATGCATAATTTTTTCCCAGAATAAAATTTTAAAAAAAAATTGAGATATTTCCTAGTGTAGTTATATAAGAAGCTTTCAAGAAAATCGCGGAAAAAAAAGTGAAAAAATCATTTAGTTAAAGTGGTAAAGTAAACGCACTTCCGGTTATCCGACTTTTTTTCAAACTCAGAATTTCAACCAACATATTAATTCTAATTAACTATTATTTAGATGATAGAATTGTTTAATAAACTGAATGTACTTTCGATTAAACTGTTAAGCCATCCCTCCACCCAAAAGTGACCTGAAAATGAATTTTTCCGCGGGGAAATGTTTCAAATAAAAGTTGTAGCTCTTTGTATGTGTAGTTGATATACTAAGTTTCAAAAAAAATCATTGGAGCCATTTTTGAGAAAAATCGCAAAAAAATAATAATAAAAAAAAAAACCTAGTAAAGTGGTACTTCCGGTTGAGGAATTTTGACAGATAACGTACTGTCACATCCCATAGTGATACCTAAACGGGAATATCAAGTTTGAACTTTATACGGTTTTTCGTTTTAAGCAAGTTTGAATTATGCTGTTCAAATACACAATCTAAAAACCACTTTTTTGGTAGATTCAGGGGACCTTCCGGTGCAAAACTCCTACACGAAAATTCCACACAGATTACCAATACTTTCCCCTTAGAAAGTAATTAAAACAAAAAATTCTTCTTAAGTTTAATAAATTTTCCTCATTTGTCCCTGGCGTTAAAATAGAGAAGTGCTGAGTGGTGGGTCACAAGTACAACCTAGGCAAACCCAAACAGGTGGGGGAAGTGAAGAGTGCGCCGAATAACATATAATTGACCCACATCAAGAAATTAACCAAAACTTGTGATTCGGTTGCATACGCTGATGACCTCGCAATAGTTGTCCATGGAGATTCTCGTCGTGAGTTGTTAGAGGAGCGTGCTAGCGCGGTAGTGTCTCGAATAAAGAATTGGTGACAAGAGGAGAAGGTTCGGATTTCATTCGAGAAGTCCAAAGTGATGCTGATGAAAGACAAGCTTCATTCCACAGAATAGTCCACGTAACCCAGTTTGAGTACCTCCCCCCAGTTGGATTGGAAGCTCTCTTTTAAGCACCACATTCAGCGCGTTGCCTCCAGATGCCTCAACTTGTACCAGGGAATCAAAAGAGTTGCCCGTGGTGTGTGGGGTGGCTGAAGACTGGTATGACTTTGACCATCTATAGGGGCGTAATGGAGAATGTTGCAACGTACGCAGCTGCTTGTTGGGCTGAAAGCTGTACATGCAGTCGTACAGCGGCACTCTGTTACGAATGCAAAGAGCCATCTTGTGCTCTGTAACAAGAGCCTATGCGACATCCTCCATGGTCTCCTTACCGGTGATCGCTGGTGTGTAGCCGCTTGATCTCCTTGCTGAGATCAGGGCCCTTACCCATAAGAATAAGAAAGGGAAAATGATTGTCCTTGATGGTGAGGAGCTGTCCAGTCAGACGCCTCCTGCCCTTGCAGAGAGAAAGATCCGAAAGTACGAGATTGGGAAGTGGTAAAGATGGTGGGATGAAACAGAGACGGGGAGAATCACATATGAGTTTTTCCCGAATTTGCACCACAGACTGTCGATACGATGGTTGCAGCTGTCCTAAACCGTAACGCAATATTTTCACGGACCATGGAGAGTTCAATTCTAAGCTCCCATGAGCTAGGATTGAAAGATTCCCCGAATTGCGAATGCGGTGAACGGGACATGGTGCATCACGTTCTCTTCCGGTGTCCTTTCCTCGACGAGGGAAGAATCCATATGGAATTTAAGCTAAAAAGAAGGGGAGAGAGAACTTGCCGGAACATTGTAAAGAACTGATGAAAAGTGCCATAAACTTTAAAGACTTTGTTGAGTTTGCTCGCGAAGTTAAGATAATGCAAAGGTCTAGACGTATATGTAGAGGTCCGCCTCCACGTGGGCAGCAATGGTGAATTGCCTACAAGGCCAAGTGACCATTTGTACCGGTTTTGGCGCTATGCGCTAGGTACGGTGGCCTGCAGTGTGCTCAATAATAATAAAATTAAGCAAAACTATCTAAAAATCAACTCCCCCCCCCCGCGAAAATTCCAAAACCTGATTCCGGTAAACCGATTTCCTTTAAATTTGGGAATTCTATCAATGCTTTCTAATGTGTATTAATATTATGTACGGTGATAAAACCATATATTGTTATTGGAATGGTACTTTAAAGGAAAGCATAACGCTACTGTTTCCCCTCAGAACCCCCCCAAAAAAACTCAATTTTTCCAAGAAATGATTGAAAACAAAAAAAATCTGGTATGAAACACTCACACAAACTTTCTCTTAATGCAATTTACGCAAAAAATTGTAATTCGTACAAATTTTATAGTTAGTATAAGAAATTTAATGAAATTCTTCTGGTGGTTTTTATAGGTGAAAAAAACGGAGAAAACTTGAGAAAATCTGGTAAATAAAAAGCGCCCACACTACCGGTTTACTTAATTTTCATGAAACTTGGAATTTTTGGCGGCAATCTATTTATTTCTAATTAATTTTTGTTTAGATGGTTGGAATAATAGTATAATCAACTTATGATAGCGCTTTAGGAAGAAAACATAACTCACCCTCCCCCCACCACCACCACCCCGAAGCTCCCGTTGAATGACATTACCCGGATGAAAAGTTTCAAATAAAAGTTGTAACTCTGTATATGTGTAGTTCACATACTTAGTTTAAAGAAAATCGTTTGAGCTGATTTAGAGAAAATTACAAAAAATTGAATAAACTATTCAATAAAGTGGCACTTTCGATGTTCAACGATTTTTACGAAAAAACCTTATTCTCAGGTCTTGTGGTAGCATATTAATTAATGAAAGATTATGTTTGAATAACCTGCGATATTTCGTGGTTGTTAATTATGCTGTCCCACATAGACGGACAGATAGACACAGACCATTTGCTAAAAACCACTTTTCTAGACTCAGGGGAACTCAAAACGGATATTTCCGGTGAAAACTCGATATCGAAAATTTTGACACGATTACAATACTTCCTCTTACTAGAAGTATTAAACAAAACTCAGCAATAAGTACAGTGCACACACGGACAGACCTAAATTCTCTACACCAAGTAAGCTACGAAGTTCTACTAAACTTTGCCCTCCTAAATATGACCAAGCTATATACTAGGAATAGGCTAAACATTAAGTTGTATTAACAACACGCAGCAGTAGTACAGTGCACACACTGACAGACCTAACTTCTCTACACCAAGTAAACTACGAAGTTCTACTAACTTTGCACTCCTAAATATGACCAAGCTATATACTAGGAATAGGCTAAACATTAAGCTGTATTAAACAACACGCAGCAGTAGTACAATACACACACTGACAGACCTAAATTCTCTACACCAAGTAAACTACGAAGTTCTACTAAACTTTGCCCTCCTAAATATGACCAAGCTATATACTAGGAATAGGCTAAACATTAAGTTGTATTAAACAACACGCAGCAGTAGTACAGTGCACACACTGACAGACCTAAATTCTCTACACCAAGTAAACTACGAAGTTCTACTAAACTTTGCCCTCCTAAATATGACCAAGCTATATACTAGGAATAGGCTAAACATTAAGCTGTATTAAACAACACGCAGCAATAGTACAGTGCACACACAGACAGACCTAAATTCGCTACACCAAGTAAACTACGAAGTTCTACTAAACTTTGCCCTCCTAAATATGACCAAGCTATATACTAGGATAGGCTATTAAGTTGTATTAAACACACGCAGCAGTATACAGTGCACTCACTGACAGGCCTAAATTTGCTACACCAAGTAAACTACGAAGTTCTACTAAACTTTGCCCTCCTAAATATGACCAAGCTATATACTAGGAATAGGCTAAACATTAAGCTGTATTAAACAACACGCAGCAATAGTACAGTGCACACACAGACAGACCTAAATTCGCTACACCAAGTAAACTACGAAGTTCTACTAAACTTTGCCCTCCTAAATATGACCAAGCTATATACTAGGAATAGGCTAAACATTAAGCTGTATTAAACAACACGCAGCAATAGTACAGTGCACACACAGACAGACCTAAATTCGCTACACCAAGTAAACTACGAAGTTCTACTAAACTTTGCCCTCCTAAATATGACCAAGCTATATACTAGGAATAGGCTAAACATTAAGTTGTATTAAACAACACGCAGCAGTATACAGTGCACTCACTGACAGGCCTAAATTTGCTACACCAAGTAAACTACGAAGTTCTACTAAACTTTGCCCTCCTAAATATGACCAAGCTATATACTAGGAATAGGCTAAACATTAAGCTGTATTAAACAACACGCAGCAATAGTACAGTGCACACACAGACAGACCTAAATTCGCTACACCAAGTAAACTACGAAGTTCTACTAAACTTTGCCCTCCTAAATATGACCAAGCTATATACTAGGAATAGGCTAAACATTAAGTTGTATTAACAACACGCAGCAGTAGTACAGTGTAGACTGACAAACCTACTAGAAAGAAATAAATGTATATAAAAGACTTTGCCTTTTTTAGCAAAATACCGTATGTGTTATATGCACGGGTTTAATGATAATCTCTTAACATGTCGCTTCAGTAGTTGCCATAAATGGGAGAATCACATACAACATACTAACACATATACACAGAAATATACGTATATATTGTTGGGGTGGTGGTGATATATATATATAGCGAGAGAAGGAGTGGGAGATAGTTTGCGAGAAGTGAGAAGCTAGTCTACCTCTACTGTAGCCCGCCTCCAGTGCTGCCTCCTATGTACAAACCAGAAAGCACTGGCTGGAAACTGGATTTTAGAAAGCACTCTGTGTGTATGTGTATGTTATGATACAGATAACACACCCACTCACCATATCTAGTAAAACACGCTTTTACACTGGTCGGTCTCTTAACGCCGCCTACACGGACACACGCGCATACGCACACACAGACACACACACAGAACAACAACAACAACCAATTTGGAGGCAGGCGGGAAACACGTAGGCATTACTGCTATGGCATCTATAGCCCATATCATAGTAATTTATGTACTGTAAATAATCAAGTTTATCTTCACCTCTTATAACAGATTTCTACAGGGTGAGAATAGAAAATAAATTACAGAACAAATCTGTCACAAGGTGGTCTTTACCATGGTGAGTATGTTAGTCTTCCATTATTTTAAATATTTTTATTGGTTATATTTAAAATTTGTTTTAGGAAAAATGAGATTCAATCATTACAGAAATATTAGGACCTCGCACCTACTTTGCGGTCAGCAGAAACTACGTGGAGGTCCAGAAATTTAGTCACTCTATAAGTGGAGTGTGGCCAACACTCATAGGCTAAACCGCCACATTGCGGTCAACTCAAAGACAGCTCTGTTATAAAAGTGTACACACTACATTGAGCTCCTGAAATTTAGTCGCTCTATAAGTGGAGTGTGGCCCCCTCACATTGGGGTCAACTCGCTACCCCTGAGCTAATCCCTTGTCTAAAAAATCCGAACACTCACATGACCTTCTCTAGAAGCCTGATTAATACGTACAATTTAATTAAGAAATTTTATTAAAAATTCCAACGTTACAATGGTGGTGGAAATTTTACTTATATACCTGAATGGCCTTATGTTGAGTGCTCTATGTCAAAACCAAGAAATCTTGTGCAAATTAAAATTTAAACTACCTGAGAAACATCAGAGACATTTTCCGTGGTAGCCTGCTTCATTTTGTGGTCATTACCGGTTTTGGGCGTTCGTCCATCTTCAGGATGCGTTTTTCAGATAGTATGACAACACAGACTTGCACAGAGCAAACTTAGTTTACACACTGACTGGGTTTTAACTGTATTTAAAACGTTTTAAAAAGTTTTAAATACAGTTAAAACCAGTCAGTGTGTAAACAAAGTTTGCTCTGTGCAAGTCTGTGTTGTCACACTGTCTGAAAAAACGCATCCTGAAGATGGGCGAACGCCCGAAACCGGTCGATGACCACAAAATGAAGCAGGCTACCACGGAAGCATGTCTCTGATGCTTTCTGGCTCTGCGGAACCAACCACCACCACAACAACTACCTGAGAAAGCTCCAATACTCGCTCTAAAATAAATTTGTTTTCAGAAAAATGTTTCAAATAAAAGTGATACATTTCTATCTATGCAGCAAGCATGACCAAGTTTAATGGAAATCGTTGTAAAGGTCTTCACCAAAAAGCCTCATTTCCGGGTAACCGATATTTTGTAAATGTGGAATTCTATCAATGCTTGTAATTTGTATTAATATTATATTGGTAGTAAAACCATATATTATAGTGAAATTGTACTTTAGATGGGAGCATAATGCTATTGTTCCCCCAGACTCCCCCAAAATCTCAATTATTTTGGGAAAATGTTACAAATAAAAGTGATAAGGACTATATGTAGATGGTAGGCGAAATTTCAAGAAAAACATTCGAACAATTTTTGAGAAAATTGGTAATACCTGAATAATAAATTCAGTAAAGTCGTAAAGTCATCCTGTTAATGGATTTAGCCAGAAATCTTTTTTGTCTAATTCTGTGGGTAATACCCAAACGGAATACCAATAAGTTTGGGTCATCTGGAAGACAGTTGTGTCTCACGTATCATGTAGCGACTATATAGTGTTCATAAATTTTGGGTAGCTTATTAGTTTGAAGCGTTACCCACAATTAGGTCAAAGCGGAACGTGTCCTCCCCAAAAATCGGCAAAACCCTCAAAAAATTTCGTCTAGAAGCGTGACCCACATCATGGAAGGGGGTCAAAAGGTAAGATTCTTTACCTAAATCTAACGAAATGCTATTTAATATATTGACTTTGCTGAAGTACAGTTTAAATCTATGGGTAGGGGTATTTGGGTTTACTGAGGGGGCTTTGCCCCCTCCACACAGGATGTTTAGCAAAAGCAGATGGTAAAAATTGAAATGTAACGGTAGTGTTAAATAATAAAAAAAAGAAAAGATTACAATAGTTAACTAGATGTAGTGCTGACACATTATAAAGAATGGTAGTGGGGGGGGGCTATGCCCCACCCAATGCTTGGGGTAATTATGAAATATCTAGTTAAATATATCCAAAAAAAAAAAAAATTAGGGTTGTCCTTTCCTCTTAACGTGTGTTCAAAACTAGTAAATGTTTTGAACTAAATATTAGGGAAATGACAAGAAGAATAGGAGAGGGGGTAGATTTAGTTTTTTTTTTTGGAAAATGGAGGAGAGGGGAGCACAAAAAATACAAAGGAACTTTTCCAGTGACGTGCAGTGGTTTGAAATCATGCAGCATGCAATGTAACAGTGTGATCGTCTGTTCACGAGAAAATATACTAACACACACACACACACACACCCTTGTAATATTCAACCAGGCGACTGTTCTGCCGCCTTGGCCCCTGCCGCCAATGACACACACACACATACATACACAACTTGTCTATGTACAACAGTACACTACTACATAAAACTCTTCACGAACGAGCCAAACATTCATCCCTCTCGCTAGGCCCCCTTTCCATGCCACCTCTTTTATATTTGGAACCCCATTGTCATCCATATTGGAATAGACTTATTTGACTGTAAGTAATTTGGTTTAAGACTGCTAAAAAGGGAGCCGGCCTAAGGCACACTATATATATATATATAACAACAAGGGGCTATATTAAGCACCGTACCAGACACCCTTACACACATATTTTACCCTATTTAAAAAAAAATGTGACTAAATTCTTTCTAATAATAATAATATAAATAATAATAATAATAATAATAATAATAATAATATAGCGCCAATGATACGAATTGTCGATTTTGGAAAGCGATAGGTTTATGTTTGCCTGTAAAGTGCTAACTTAGTTGATCATAAAATTCTACCATCTAAACAAAATTAATTACAAAATAAATAGGCTCGCCAAAATTTTGAGTTTCAAGAATATTAAATAAAATTGGAAATGTGTTTTTTCCTGTCAAAGAATATTTTGATCTAATAACCTTTATCTTAATAAGCATCGGATTTCAGGGTGAATTATATGTTTGCTAATTATTTATTGTTAGTGCTTGTTCGGGCCCAAGATAGTTCTTCTACTGGGCAATGTGGCCCATATAAACCATATTTTAACTCATATCTTGATTAATTCAACACAATGATGAAATTTTACAGTCCAAAATTGTAGAGAATTAAATTTACTACAATTTATGTTCTGTGGTATTTTTAGATAGGACTACTCTTTAATGAAATAAAGAATGATATTTCTCTGAAGTTTTTCAAAATGGTTGCGAAAGCGAACTTGGTCTTAGCAAGTAATTTGATTAAACACATCATATCCGAAGTTAGATGTTATAGGCGCCATATTAGAACATTACAACTTACAGAATTCCACAAATTTAATATACACTTTTCAAAGAAAGGAATAAACAACCCCTTTGCCACTTTCTTTGCAACCAAATGTTACCCCAACACAGAAACATTTTAAGTAGGGAAATCACCCCTCCAAATGGTAAAGGCATGCTACAGACATAGCTGACTCCTTCTTACCGCCATATTCTGAGGCACCATGCCGGAAAATGTATCCTCCGCCCATAGACCATCCCTATTATACGGAGATATACAATGATAATACTGTATAGAACTAAAATTGAAGAGAATTAAATTTACTACAATTTATGTTCAGTGATATTAGATAGGACTACTTCTTAAGGAGATATTGCTGAATTACCAGCTAGGTGGAGGGTGAAGTTCCCAATATTATAGCTCATATCTCGGTTAATATTAACTTCATGATAAAACGTATAAAACTAAAATTGTAGAGAATTAAATTTACTACAATTTATGTTCAGTGGTATTTTTAGATAGGACTACTCCTTAAGGAGATATTGTTTGTAAATATTACTTCGTATATTATTCTCAAAATTTTTGTGTGTAGTATTAAAATATATATGTTGTCCACACACAGACAGGACCCAAACATTTTTCCTGTACATTAAAACGAGAAGATATTCAAGAAATAAAAAAAATTTCTGAGGAGTAATACTTGCTTTCTTATTTCTTGTAAGATAAATTGTAAATTGGGTAGAGTTAGTTTTATGAAAAACACTTTTGTAATATTAATGAAGTAAAATTAGCAAGGAAACTGAATTATAGTAAATTTAATTCTCTACAATTTTAGTTCTATACAGTTTTATCTTAGAGTTAATATTAACCAAGATATGTGCTAAAATACTGGGAGCTTCATCTCCCACCTAACTGGTATTTCAGCAATATCTCCTTAAGGAGTAGTCCTATCTAAAAATACCACAGAACATAAATTGTAGTAAATTTAAGTCTCTACAATTTTAGTTCTATACAGTTTTATCTTAGAGTCAATATTAACCAAGATATATGCTAAAATATTGGGAGCTTCACCCTCCACCTAACTGGTATTTCAGCAATATCTCCTCAAGGAGTAGTCCTATCTAAAAATACCACAGAACATAAATTGTAGTAAATTTAATTCTCTACAATTTTGTTCTATACAGTTTTATCATACAGTTAATATTAACCAAGATATGAGCTAAAATATTAGGAGCTTCACCTCCCACCTAACTGGTATTTCAGCAATATCTCCTTAAGGAGTAGTCCTATCTAAAAATACCACTGAACATAAATTGTAGTAAATTCAATTCTCTACAATTTTAGTTCTATACAGTTTTATCATAGAGTTAATATTAACCAAGATATGAGCTAAAATAGTGGGAGCTTCACCCTCCACCTAACTGGTATTTCAGCAATATCTCCTTAAGGAGTAGTCCTATCTAAAAATACCACAGAACATAAATTGTAGTAAATTTAAGTCTCTACAATTTTAGTTCTATACAGTTTTATCATAGCGTAAATATTAACCAAGATATGGGTATTTTTCATGGTGATGGTTTGTAACAAAACACTATGAAGACTTTTAAATTAAATATCACAAGAGACTTTGTCATCATCATTGGTGCCGGCGGTTGGGCGGGAGTATTGGGAGGATTTAAAATCAAGATGGCGTGGGCGGGGTGTTGGGGAGTTGGTTAGGGTGCTTAAAGTTTGGGAAACTGTGCAAAGGACACAACAACAGTGTAGCCCCTCGCCAGGAGGCGGTTAGATTTGGTGGGATCTGAGGAGGGATGCTTTTTAAGGGGATATAACGGGGTTTTTGCTTGGGTAGTTGGGGATGGGTGTAGCGCTTCTCCACTAAGGTGGAATAGTGAAATACAAACTTCCAGGTTTCCCACACGCACACATTAACACTTTGGAAAAAGTTTTTACCTTCCTATACTCGTTAGAATTCTAAGTAGAATGAAAATTCCATTACAAGTTTTTCCAGATGTGATATTAACAGAAAAGACACTGGGGTACAGGCGAAGGAAATTCTTGACTAAGATTGGGGGTCCCGCCTTAAAGGGAAGCTGCAGTTTTGCTGAGATCTTATTATATTATAATTTTTTGTTCACTTTCCCAGTAACAGGAAGTAATTATAATAATTATTATTTGTCTGTGCGGAGGGACCAAACCCTACGCTATCCAAAGCCCCTCTGGATATAGCTACCTCAAGAAAAACAACTCCCAGTAAGAGAAAGTATTGCGATCGTATAAGATTTTCGAAACTGAGTTTTCACCGGGTATCAATGTTTTAGGGTCCCCTGAATACTCACAAGACTTCCTCTTACTGCGACCATCGGTGGTCTATTGTGCCCCCTCTGGTGCCATAAGTGATGCTTGCACCCCTATAATACCCCCTCAATGTTGAGGTCCCTAAAGGATCCCAAGATCTCGAAGGGTTCCAGGGAGGGTCCCCCATCCCACACTTGATAACAGCCTAGGTTACTGAATCTTCTCTGAATGGTACAGACGCAGTCCGTGAGGAGATCCGTGAAAAGTCTACAATGCCCACTGAGGAAACCCATAAAAATACGGTGTTTATTATTTGTCTGTGGGAAAGGACCAAACCCTACGCTATCCAAAGCCTCAACTGGGCCCCTAGTATAGCTATCCCAAAGAAAAAAAACAACAACCAACCAGGTCTAGAACAAAAATCCCAGACCCGGGTATAACCCAGTTAAGAGATTCACCACAGTCCGAACAAATCGGACAATAACCTTCCGATTCTGACGAAAGGTCCTGAACTAATTTCCACACAACCTAAGCAATCTGTCCATAGATTAGATTATATAGAAAAACGGGGAGGGTAAAGCCTCATTCCACTGCGATCTGCATTGAGAGGTCTATTGTGGTTGTAGGGGATTATAGCACATCCTTCAGCTTCACCCTCTTAATCAGGCCTAGTAAAGTTGAAAGTGGTTCCGTCATGAAGCTCGTGGCTTCGGGATTACTTGTCCCTACTTGAAGAAACCTTGTCCTCATCAGTCCGGCACACTCACAAAGGATGTGTACCGGGGTTTCCTCCTCAGCCTTACAGAAGCGCCATAACGCGTTGTCTATTCAGTCTATTCAGCCTACAATGCCCTGTTAGTATACCCACTTGAGTAGCTATATGGGAAAAGTATTGAAAAATCTTGAGTATGGAAAAATCGGGTGTGAAACACTCACACAACTTTCTCTTACTGTGATTTACAAATATATTGCTCTGCGACCATCGGTGATCTATTGTCCCCCCCGCTGGAGCCATAAGTGAGGGTTGCTTTCCTATATACCTCTTCCAAGTTGAGGTCCTTAAAGAATCCCAAGATCTTGTAAGGTTCTGGGGAGGGTATTTCCTGCTCCCATACCTGGTAACAGCCCAGGCTATTGAATCTTCTCTGAATGTTAGAGTCGCAGTCTGTGAGGAGATGTATTAGAGTTTCCATTATCGCCCCATAGAATCTACATTTCCTATCAGTTTCTTAGCCCAGCTTCCTCAGGTGTCCCCTAAAGTTTACGATGCCCAGTGAGGAAATCCGTAAGAATACGGAGCTTATTATTTGTCTGTGGGGGAGGGACCCCACTGGGATCCACCTCGTAAAAAACAACAACAAACCTGGTCTAGAACAAATATCCAGGGACTAGCCCAGGATTCACCAGTCCGAACCAAATCGGATAATAACCTCAAAAGGAAATAGCCTAAGCTCTTCCACAGACATCCTGTTCCGCATCAAATGTCCTGAATCTAATTTCGTTCACAACCTAAACGATTTGTCCATAAGATGCATGGATGTTTCCTGCCCTGTCTCACAGATTCTACAAAAGGGATCTTGGCAATGACCTTACAAAAGGAAATATTGTGATATTGTGCCAGATTTTCCAAATTATGTTTTCACCAGAATTACATGCTTTGAGGTCACCTTGAATACCAAAAAAAAAATGTCTGTACAATGTGTGTAGGTTTTAAAAAAAATAACTTAGAAATGGAAAAAAACCATAGGATGTCCTGTTTTTAGGTAATACCACAGTATCTAACAGCATAGGTTTCAAGGCAAAATCCATCAATCAGAAATGCGACTTCCGAAACTGAATGTTTTTCTTAGTTTTTCGTGATGTTCTCGAAAACGGCTCCAACGATTTTCTTTAAACTTCGTATACTATGTACGTATACACATATTTACCTAATACTTTTATTTGTAACCTTTTCTAGGAAAAATTGATTTTTTTTTTTTTTGGAGGGAGTCTAGGGGAAACAGTATCGTCAAGGTTTCCTCTAAAGTACCACTTCAGTACAATGTATGGTTTTAATACCTACATAATATTGATACAAATTAGAAGCATTGATAGAATTCCAAATTTGAAGAAAATTCGATTAATCGGAAGTGTGAATTTTACAGAATAGATTTTTGAGTTGTGCTTTTATTTTTTTGAAAGTTTCTCGAAAATTGTTTAGGTAATTAAGAATGGAGAAAATTTCGGAATGCTAACTGCACCAAGATAGATCTATAACATTTTTATGTGGAAGTTTACCGGGGAATATTTATTGATTGAACAGAATGGCAGGAGGTCAACTCGAAGATAATTCTCTTTTAAAAAACAGTGCTGGCTTTATACAGCTCCAGAAACATAGTCATTCTATATTTCAGTCATTTCTCCGCGTGAGTTAGAGGAGCGTGCTAGAACTGTTGTGTCTCGAATAAAGTATTGGTGTCAGGGGGAGAAGGTTCAGATTTCGTTTGAGAAGTCTAAAGTGATGCTGATGAAAGGCAAGTTTCATCCTAGTCGTCCTCCCTGGATCAGGGTGGACAAGCAGAAAATAGTCCTTGTGACCCAGTTTGAGTACCTGGGCGTGCTGCTGGATTGGAAGCTCTCTTTTAAGCCCCAAATTCAGCGGGTTGCCTCCAGATGCCTCAACTTGTACCAGGGAATCAAAAGAGTAGCCCGTGGTGAGTGGGGGCTGAAGACTAGTGTCCCTAACCATGTATAGGGGCGTAATAGAGAATGTTGCAATGTAAGCAGCTGCTTGTTGGGCTGACAAGCTGCATATGCAATCGTACAGCAACACTCTATTACGAAAACAAAGAGCCATCTTGTGCTCTGTAACAAGAGCCTATGCGACATCCTCCATGGTCTCCTTACCGGTGATCGCTGGTGTGATGCCGCTTGATCTCCTTGCTGAGATGACTGCCCTTACCCATAAGAATAAGAAAGGGGAAATGATTGTCCTTGATAGTGAGGAGCTGTCCAGTCAGACGCCTCCTACTCTCGTAAAGAGAAAGATCCGAGAGTACGAGATTGGGAAGTGGTAAAGACGCTGGGATGAAGCAGAGACAGGGAGAATCACGTATGAGTTTTTCCCGAATTTGCATCACAGACTGTCGATTCGATGTCGATGGGGCTGTCTCAAACCGTAACACAATATTTTACGGGCCATGGGGAGTTCAATTCTAAGCTCCACGAGCTGGAATTGAAAGATTCCCCGAATTGCGAATGTGGTGAACGGGCCACAGTGCATCACGTTCTCTTCCGATGCCCTCTTCTCGATGAGGCAAGAATCCATATGGAATTCAAGCTGAAAAGGAGGGGAGCGAACTGGTCGGGAGATTGCAAAGAGTTGATGAAAAGTGCTCTAAAGTTTAAAACTTTGTCGAGTTTGCTCGCGAAGTAGCGGTAATGCGAAGGATTAGACGGATACGTTGAGGTCCGCCTCCCCGTGGCAGGGACGGAAACTTGCCTACTATGTAGGCCAGGCCAAGTGACCATAGGCACCGGTTTTGGCGCTATGCGCTAGGTACTGTGGCCTGGAGTGTGCTCACTAATAATAATAATAAAATAAAAGTATAATTAAGGCTGAGAAAATAATTTTATTACATTGATTCACTTTATATAATAAAAGATGGAGGATGGTTTTAAAATTTTTTTTAAAACAATATCTTAACGAAGCCTTAAAAATGAAAATTAAACAAATTATACATCTAAATATGTAACAAAAACGAAAGGTTAGTAATTTTTGGACAAATATTAATATTATAAATAAATTTGAAAATCATATACGTACACAGTGTTTTAAGTATAATGTAAAAAAATGTTTACATTATATCCCACTGAAGATAACACGTAGAGTGTAGAAACGTAAGGGAGCAACAGTTGTAACAATTATATAAAAAAGAAATAAATAATTAATTTGGCTGTAAAAAGGTTCATTCATAACCACCCCAAGGAAGAATACTAGAAAAAGTAACAGCCTATATATAAACCATAAGAACAATAATAATAATATATTTCAGTCACTCTGCTGTTCCTGAAAATTTTGTACGGTTCTACCAACAAGCACACACACTTACATAAATACACACGCATATATATATATATATATTGTTTAATGTAAAAATGTTGATTACTTAAACAATGAATACAGTACAAAACACACCTCAAAAGCAAAGTGAAATGCCTTTTGTATCGTAAAAAAGAATAACTATTTTGATTCTATTGTGAAGTCAAACCAAATAATTCTAGACCAACAATACAAAGGAATAAATAGAAAATAGGCGTGCACTCAAGTACTATATTGAACCAACATACGAGTGAGTCAATTGTGCACCGAATAAGTGCACTTGAAAGAAAGCAATTGCGCTAACAATTGCATTAAGTACATTTATTATAAAAGTACAATCTTCTTTTATTTAAAAAATAATAAAAACATTAAAATTGCATTATAATAATTGTATTGTGCATTTATATTGTGCTACCACAAAATTTTTGGAAGTATACAAATTGAGTGTGGTCCGTAGATTGGGGTCAACTCAAAGATAGCTCTGTTATAAAACTGTACAGACTACATAGAGCTCCTGAAATTTTATCACTCTATCAGTGGAGTGTGGCTCCCACATTGGGGTTAACTCAAAGACAGCTCTGTTATAAAACAGTACAGACTACATAGAGCTCCTGAAATTTAGTCACTCTATAAGTGGAGTGTGGCCCACATTGGGGTCAACTCAAAGACAGCTCTGTTATAAAACAGTACAGACTACATAAAGCTCCTGAAATTTAGTCACTCTATGAGTGGAGTGTGGCCCACATTGGGGTCAACTCAAAGACAGCTCTGTTATAAAACAGTACAGACTACATAGAGCTCCTGAAATTTAGTCACTCTATAAGTGGAGTGTGGCCCACATTGGGGTCAACTCAAAGACAGCTCTGTTATAAAACAGTACAGACTACATAAAGCTCCTGAAATTTAGTCACTCTATGAGTGGAGTGTGGCCCACATTGGGATCAACTTAAAGGCAACTCTGTTATAAAACTGTACAGACTACATAGAGCTCCAGAAAATTTAGTCGCTCTATAAGTGGAGTGTGACCGTCACATTGGGGTCCACTCATAGCCAGCTCTGTTATAAAAGTGTACACACTACATTGAGCTCCTGAAATTTAATCGCTCTATAAGTGGAGTGTGGCCCCCTCACATTGGGGTCAACTCGCTACCCCTGAGCTAATCCCTTGTCTAAAAAATCCGAACACTCACATGACCTTCTCTAGAAGCCTGATTAATACGTACAATTTAATTAAGAAATTTTATTAAAAATTCCAACGTTACAATGGTGGTGGAAATTTTACTTATATACCTGAATGGCCTTATGTGGAGTGCTCTATGTTAAAACCAAGAAATCTTGTGCAAATTAAAATTTAAACTACATGAGAAACATCAGAGACATTTTCCGTGGTAGCCTGCTTCATTTTGTGGTCATCGGAGGATGCGTTGACACAGACTTGCACAGAGCAAACTTAGTTTACACATTGACTGGTTTTAACTGTATTTAAAACGTTTTAAAAAGTAGAGCTCCAGAAATTTAGTCACTCTGTAAGTGGAGTGTGGCCCTCACATTGGGGTCAACTCAAAGACAGCTCTGTTATAAAACTGTACACACCACATAGAGCTCCTGAAATTTAGTCGCTCTATAAGTGGAGTGTGGTCCGCAGATTGGGGTCAACACAAAGACAGCTCTGTTATAAAACAGTACAGACTACATAGAGCTCCTGAAATTTAGTCACTCTATAAGTGGAGTGTGGCCCACATTGGGGTCAACTCAAAGACAGCTCTGTTATAAAACAGTACAGACTACATAGAGCTCCTGAAATTTAGTCGCTCTATAAGTGGAGTGTGGTCCGCAGATTGGGGTCAACACAAAGTCAGCTCTGTTATAAAACAGTACAGACTACATAAAGCTCCTGAAATTCAGTCACTCTGTAAGTGGCCCACATTGGGGTCAACTCAAAGACAGCTCTGTTATAAAACAGTACAGACTGCATAGAGCTCCTGAAATTTAGCTACTATAGATGTACGTGTCGAATTGGGTCCAATAATTGATTTTTGTTTTAGAATTGATGTGTTGTGGGTCACATAGAGAGACTCCTACGAAATTTAGCCACTTTATAAATGATACTTGACCCAAATTGGACCCAATCTAATCAATATTTGTTTTGTAAAGCTTGTTTCCCATATTTAGCTTGGTACAAATGTGGGCAACATGGAGCCCCGCTTTCAAATCAGTGGTGCTTTACTAATTTGTTGTGCTAATCAAGTCAATAGTTACATTATCGTAGTGTTTTGGGCCAAATAGAGCCCCTCAGATTTCTAACATGTCCTAAAAACATGGTTTTCACAAGGAGTGCCGTGAAATTATTCAGTTTAGCTTTGCCCTTTGCTTTAAGTAAGTTGTACTTGTAAAGCTCGTGCTAAGTTACCTAATTAACAAAAGACCAGCCCTCGGTTCCTAGGGGGCAAAACAATGTTTATCCTTTGTTACTTTTATCAGCCATCACTTCCCAGACCAGACTATAGCGTAGTGAAGTTTATCCAAGTCTTACTCCTAGGGTGTCTTTGTCCTTTGCAGTTATGTTATGATTTCTGTGTTATCCTCAGTAGGCTACCATATTCTTTTCTTTGCCAACACTATTGTTAAGTATTTTATAATTTAAGGTATTGCTAACATTTCGTGTAGATTATCAATTGAAGAAGTCTAGTTATTATTTTGTACATTTCAATTGTTCAATATGACCCGCTTCTTATCTTAAAAGGACAATTCGTATCCATCAGGGGGTGTACTTTTCGGTAGTATTTTTGTCCCCTCCCTTTTTGTCCTCTCCCGGCCTCATTCTTCACTTCTTTATGGCCAACACACTAGGGTGTCTTGCAGATTATTTCTAAATGGGAATGCTATCTTAAAATAGACAATAGTGTATGATTCCATCCTTAGCAGTTACTTTTCTTTGTTCCCGATGGCTTTGAATTGGAACCATTAATTTTTAAGTTTCCCACGTGCTTTTTCTTAATCAAGCCCTCCTACTGGTTAAGTTAAAAGGACTTTTCAAAATAAGCGTGACCTCCTCACCAACTCCTCCCTAAAAAAATCTATTACTTACACGGCAAAAATTCCGGTTTTGTAAGAAAATCTGGACTTCCGGTTAACCATTTTTCTTTAAAATTTGCAAAAACATAACGCTATTATTATCCCCCTCCCCCAATGAGAAATTATAATAGACAAATTTTATACTTAGTGTGTGTAAAACTGAGTTTGCTCTGTGCAAGTCTGTGTTGTCACACTGTCTGAAAAACGCATCCTGAAGATGGGCGAACGCCCGAAACCGGTCGATGACCACTAAATGAAGCAGGCTACCACGGAAAATGTCTCTGATGCTTTCCAGTTCTGCGGAACCAACCACCACAACAATTAAAGAAAATGTTTAGAGCCGTTTTTAGAGAAAAATAGCAGAGAAACTGAAAAATACTTTTCAATAAAAACAACTTCCGATAATCCAGCATCCTTTTCTGAAACTCGGCACAACAGCATATTTAATTTTAATAAATATTATTTAAATGATAGAATGTGTAATAAACTGAAATAGCACTTTAGAGGAAACCGTAACCCCACCCCTTCCCCAAAAGAACCTTAAATGAATTTTTCCGGAAAAATGTTTCAAATAAAAGTTGTAGCTGTTTGTATGTGTAGTTGATATGCCAAGTTTCAAGAAAATCGTTCCAGCCATTTTTGAGAAAATCGCAAAAAAAAGGATAAACTATTCAGTAAGGTGGTAAAAATTCAGTTGAGGAATTTTGACAGGTAACTTACTGACGGATCCCATGGTGATATCTAAATGGAATAACAAGCTCAATCTTGCTGCGATTTTTTGTTTTTGAGCTGTGCTTTTTACTAAAAACCACTCTTTTTTTTGGACTCAGTGGACCTCAAAACGTGGTATTTCCCGTGAAAACATGATCTCGAAAATTTTGACATGATTACCCACTCCATACGACCTTTTAAAATAACTAGGAATAAGAAAAAGCCAACAAAGGTAAAAATTGATTTGAGATAATTTTGCTAAATTTATGCGTCTCTATATTTATATAATTCTTTAAATAGAAGCAAGAAAAAGTTGTATGAGTGTTTCACACCAGATTTTTGTGACACGATCAATAATACCTTGTGAAGTTGATGTGATATTCAAGTAGAAATGACAAAAGTGCCACTACCCTATTTATTTAACTACGTATTACTTTTGTAACGCCCATAAAACCTCTAATGGGGTGGGACTATTCTACAAAAGGGGCGTAGCCCCGAAAACTATAACCTAGCATTAACTCCATATTGACGTCAATTTTTTACTACAAGAACTTAACCATTATTATAGATATATAGATTACAAACAAAGTCACACACACACATACCAAATACAAACAGCATTTATTGTACATAACTTTCTTTGCCTTTGTTTATACAGTTACGTATAAAATTACAAAATTTTAATGATTTGTCTATACATAAATATTAAGAGATGGTAGTGGGAAAGAAAAGGCACCTACCCCAGGCAGGTAGAAAAAAAAATAATTCGAGTAAAGAGCAGCGATAACTACCACAGTGAATGGTTTATATCTTTGAAGTTGTTGTTGTGGTTGGTTCCACAAAGCTGGAAAGCATCAGAGATATTTTCCCTGTTTGCTTGTTTTTGTGGTCATCGATCGGTTTCCGGGCGTTGGCCCATCATCAGAACGGTTTTTTTCAAACAGTGTAATAACTTAGACTTGCACAGAGCAAATAACAGTTGACACACTCGTTGAGCTCGTTGAGTGTATCAACTGTATTTACTACTGCTTGAAAAAAACCAGGCAGTGGGAAAAACCAGGCTATCAGGGGAAAATATCTCTGATGATTATATCTATGAAGTTAGCATACAAATTGTTATGGTTGGTTGTGCAAAGCTGGAAAGCATCAGAGATATTTTCCCGTGATAGCCTGGTTATTTTTGTGGTCATCAACCGGTTTCGGGGCGTTCGCCCATCATCAGGATGGTTTTTTGCCAAACAGTGTAATAACATAGACTTAGACTTGTATCAGAGACATTTTCCACGATTGCCTGCTTCTTTTTATGGTCATCAACCGGTTTCCGGGCGTTCGCCCATCTTCAGGATGCGTTTGTCAGGCAGTGTGATAACACAGACTTGCATAAAACAACTAAGACTTACTCAGAGTGTGTAAACTGTATTTGCTCTGTGCAAGTCTGTGTTATCATTATCACACTGTCTGACAAACCCCGAAACCGGTCGATGACTACAAAAAGAAGCAGGCTATCACGGAAAATGTCTCTAACAGTTGATACATTCGTTGAGCTCGTTGAGTGTGTTAACTGTAATTGCTCTGTGCAAGTCTATGATATTACACTGTTTTGACAAAAATATCCTGATGATGGGCGAACGCCCCGAAACCGGTCAATGACTACGAAAAGAAGCAGACTATCACGGGAAAATATCTCTAATGATTATATCTTTGATGTTAGCATACAAAGTTTAAAATTGTTATAGTCATTTTCGACAAAATCCCCCCCCCAAACCTAAAAGGTCCGTATTTCAGGCAATGCATCCCCGCTATGGGAGCTGAACCTTTCTTTTTGTGTGATTAGCGACCAGTCTCTCTTTTAGAAGAAGTACTTAAGTAGGAGGAGGAAATGAGGGAGTGTCAACTGTAGAACTTCCTCCCAGGACTGAGGCACGCAAAATATCTGCTACACTGGCACTCAAAAATCTCAATTTTTGACAACTTGAAACTCAAAAGCTACGGACTGACAGACAAATTATGATTTATATAGACAGACGCGCATTGTAAACCTTTATCACAAATACATTATTACACCGGTATAATATCATGTATCTTACAACAATATTTTTGAAATATTCAATACAAATACATTTTGTAATACACAAATGAATAAATTATGTAAAATTTATTCAGCTGTATCATGTATTAGCTCTATTGTAAAATTTATTTGTGTAATTAAGCGATAATTCGCCTAATTAAATTTATTTGTTCCAATTGAACTAGTAATTACCTTTCCATGGAATTAGTAAAACTATATTCTATATTCTCCGTTATAATTAATTTTCCCACTAAAATATTTGAAATAAAAATGATAGGCCTATATGTATGTATAGGAAATTTCATTGTAAAATCAAATTTTTTTCAGAAAAATGTTCAACATAAAAGTGATACGTTTCTATTTATGCAGCAAGCATTCCCAAGTTTAAAGAAAATCTTTGCAGCCATTATCGAAAAAAAATCACGAAAAACCTGGAAAAAAAAACAAAAATTCAGTAAAGTGGCACCTTGCGCTTTGCTTTGCCCGAAATCTTAGTGGTTGATTCGGTGGTAGTATCGAAAACTAAATACCAAATTTGAGTTTATTGCGATTTTTAATTTTTGGTGATATATTGTTCCCACAAATAAGTTCATAAATATGTGATCCCACAGTTTAAGATGCTCATTGAGGGTCCGGGGACAGGGCTATAGTGAGATGTTGCTGTGTCTTTCACGGGAGACCTCTCTCAAGCATCTTGGTTGGATCCTTTACTGGGGCATTGTGGTTTAAGGAGATACCTATACGTAATGGGGCTCATGCTGGATCTCTTTTGTGAAGTCTGTGAGACAGACGAGGAAAACCCTATCCATCCTTATGGAATGTAACAGGATCCAAAGAGAGGATGCGTAGCAGAGAGAGAGAGAGAGAGAGAGAGACAAAATGACAGGACCACTCTCTCGGACTAGAATGAGCGAAACTACATAAATACAGCGACAGGAGATAAATATACGACAGAGTTCATACAACTGAGGTCTCTCACCAGTCACAACGTGTCATTACCCTTTACCCACTCTACCATACTCTACCATTTTAAGTGTAAAGTCCAGGCAATCAGTGTAACTTCTTATATTATACATTGTTAGCCGTACTTTGTTTGTTCATTCAAACCAGACCATTTCTCTCCTTCATCAACCCCATTATATGGACAGAACATGGAAAGAACACCAAGCCAGTAGCAGGCCAAATTCTCTGTTAAAAGACATACCTAAATTTACCAGGTACCTATTGAGTCATAGCCGAAGGGAAATAAGGCTAGTAGTGGGTCTATTAACAGGGCATTATAAGCTGAATAGTCTGAATAGAGAACCCATTATGGCGGTTCTGCAAGGCTGAGGAGGTAAACCCCGGTACACAACCTTTGTAAGCGTGCCGGCCTGATGAGGACAAGGTTTCTTCAACTGGGGACAAGAAATCCCGAAGCTACGAGCTTCTTGACGGAGCTACTTTCCAGCTTTACCAGGCATTTGTGTAGTGGTTATGAGCATGGACTTGTAAGTGGGAGGACCCCAGTTCGAGTCCCGCCTAAAACTGCTAAATTTTATATTGGTATGAAAAATGTTAACAGTAAAGTAGGTGCTTCCGCCCCCGTCCACGACACCTAATTGTAGTTGGACGTTAAGCCCGCCTGAAAAAATAGGCATTACTTTACTTTACTTTACTTTAGGCCTGATTAAGAGAGCGAAGCTGAAGGGCGAAGGATGTGCTATAATCCCCCCACAATCACAATAGACTTCTCAATGCAGATCGTAGATGGAATGAGGCTTTACCCTTCCCATTTTTCAGTCTAATCTTGTCTATGGACAGATTGCTTAGGTTGTGTGGAAATTAGGTTCAGGACCTTCAACAGAAAAGGATGACTGTGGAAAAACGTAGGTTATTTCCCTTTTAAGATTATTGTCCGATTTGTTCGGACTATGGTGAATCTCTTAGATGGGTTAGACCCGGGTCTGGGATTTTTGTTCTAGACCTGATTTGTTGTTGTTTTTTCTTTGGGGTAGCACACTTGGGGTTAAATCCTTCCCCACAAACAAATATTAAGCACTGTATTTTTATAGGTTTCCTCTCTGGGCATTGCAGACTTTTCACGGATCTCCTCACGGATTGCGTCTCTACCATTCAGAGAAGATTTATTGGGGATTCATTTCAGGCTGATAGCCCTTAGGGTCTAAATAGTCCAACTTCCCGGGTTAGGAAATGAACGCGAACCCTTGCTCACTCTCTGAGATTTTAGTTCTAGACCCGGTTTGATGTTGTTTCTTTCTTTGGGGTAGCTACACTGGGAAGGGGGGCCCAGTTGGAGCTTTGGATAGCGTAGGGTTTGGTCCTTCTCCACAGACAAATAATAAACACCGTATTTTTATGGGTTTTCTCACTGGGCATTGTAGTCTTTTCACGGATCTCCTCAAGGACTGCGTCTGTACCATTCAGAGAAGATTCAGTAACCTAGGCTATTACCAGGGCTGGGATGGGGGACTCTCCCTAGAACCCTTCGTGATCTTGGGATCCTTTAGGGACCTCAACTAGCCATAGTTGGATGTGCTGTAATCCGATTATGTAAAATGATTATGTAAAATGATTTCCGACGATTTTTCCTTTTTTTAAGTTATTCTGTTTTATAGACACAAACACGGTTATTAAGGTCTTTTACTTTCTCTTACTCCTAGTAAAAGAAAGTATTGTAATCGTGTAATCGAGTTTTCACCGGAAATATCCGTTTTGAGGTCCCCTAAGTCTGGTGCCAACCAGAGGGGGGAGCATAAAAGACCACCGATGGTCGCAGTAGGAGAAGGTCGTGTGTTTCACATCAGATTTTTCCTTACTCAGGAACCCCCAAACATATACATCCGATGAAAACTAAGTTATGAAAATCTGACACAATCGTAATCCTTCCTTCCACTTTACTAGGAATAAGATAAAGTAACAAAAAAAAAAAAAAAAAAAAATGCACACTAGCTGAGAACTTTGTATGTATGTGCATTTTATTTCATGCAATTTTGTATGCAAGTCCTTCTTAAGATTTTTATGTTTGTTGCTTTATGCAAAATAGGAATGATGCAACTATACAAGAAACTATTTGTGAAATCAGTTTTGTAAATATTTGTAAATCAAAATATACTATGTAAAGTTTGTTTGATTTAGTTTTACGTTAACAGAATTTAAAATAACCCCTTTCGGCGTAATTTCTTAGGGGGAGAGTCTCCCTAGATAAAGTAGCACTGCTAGTTTTTCTATTCAGTTTCTTCTCTATCTTACGTTTTTTTCTTCTCGGTCAAACCCAACAAATCTTATGCAAATTTAATATAAAGTAACTGACAGACGCCTCCCTGAGTCATTTTCAAGAAAATCACGAAAAACTGAAAAAAAAAAAAATCAGGAAAAATGCACTTCCGGTTAATAAATTTTGCCCAAAATCTTCGTATTTGCTGCAGCAAGGAATACTTACTATGTATGAGCGATTTCCGGCGATTTTTCCTTTTTTTAAGTTATTCTGTTTTATAGACACAAACACACAGGACCATGTGTTAAAAAATTTTTTTTTCGTCTTCAGAGGACCACCTTGTTGGAATAATCATTTTTCTCAGTAGGTTATTAAGGTCTTTTACTTTGTCTTACTCCTAGTAAAAGAAAGTATTGTAATCGTGTAATCGAGTTTTCACCGGAAATATCCGTTTTGAGGTCCCCTAAGTCCAAAAAAAAGTGGTTTTTAGACAATGGTCTGGGTGGGTGTGTGTGTATATGTGAACAGCATAGCTCAAAATCGAAAAATCTTAGAAAAGTTCAAATTTGATATTCCCCGTTTAGTTACCACAATGTGGGATACCGGACAGGAAGTTATCTATCAAAAATTCTTCAACCGGAAATACCACTTTATTGATTTTTTTTTTTTTTTTAAACTATTTTGCGAATTTCACAAAAATTGCTCTAAAAGATTTTCTTTGAACTAAGTATGTGAATTACACATATAAAGAGTCACAACTTTTATTTGAAACATTTCTATAGGGTAAAGTCCCATTTAAGGGGGCTTTGGGGGGGGGGGGTACGGTTATGTTTGCCTATAAAGTTTTTTTTTTTTTTAATTTAAGGCGCGTCAACATCTATGGTCATTAGCGCCCGGAGCCTTCTCAGTGCACTGCCGGCCTCCGGACAGTGTTCTCTCGCTACAGACAACACTGTCCATCACCGAACAGTGAGCTGTAGAGGCTCCTAGGAAGAAAAAATCTAAGGGGTAAGCAGTGGACTCGAACCCGGGACCTCCGCGTAGGAGTCCAACACGCTAACCACTGAGCTAATCCCTTCCCTCTAAAGTGTTATCATAATTGTTGTGGTTGGTACCGCAGAGCTAGAAAGCATCAGAGACATTTTTCCATGATAGCCTGCTTCATTTTGTGGTTATCTACCGGTTTCTGGGTGTTCGCCCATCTTCAGGTTGCTTTGTCAAACAGTGTGTGATAACACAGACTTACACAGAAGAAGTGTGCAAACTGAATTTGCTCTGTGTAAGTCTATGTTATCGCACATACTTTTTTGACAAAACATCCTGATATTGGGCGAACGCCTGGGAACTGGTCGACGATTACAGAAGAAAAGAAGTAGGATATTAGGGAAGTGTACTACATACACTCTACACTTTACAGACAAGGACAAACACAATACACAAACTAGGGTATCCGTGCCTAGTTTATTGGCGAAAGCCAAGGGAGAAGGAAGGGATTAGCTCAGTGATTGCGCGCTTGGACTAGCATCGCGGGGGTCCCGGGTTCGAATCCAGCATGCTGCCCTTAGATTGTCTATTCCTAGGAGCCTCTACAGCTCACTGTCCGGTGGTGGGCAGTGTTGTCTGTAGCTAGAGAACACTGCTTGGAGGCCGGCAGTATAGTGAGAAGGCACCGGGGTGCACAATAGATCTTTCAGGTCGCAGTGCAATAACCCCCTACAACAATCTACATCTACTAAGTATAGACATAAATAACCACAACATTTTTTTTGAAACGTTTTGGCCTGGACAAAATTGTAGAAATCCTGAAAAAATTGTGACGTTGTATGTATCCTCTATCATTTTACTATATTAAGTGGTTAACCCCCCGTTAAAGTACCCTCTTCAAAATTACAAAGTAACCAACCATAAATGTTTACAGATAAACATAGGTTATTAATTGAGCTTTTAAATAAATCGCCGCCTCCAATTGTTAGACGATGATTGTTCCCCGGTGAATTAAACCCTAATACTTAGTTCTATCAATTGTTGTGTCTTGGAGGGAGGAGCGGGGAAGGATTGATACTGTGATTTACTCCGCCTCTAACTAACAATGAAGATCTCCAAGGAATAGTAAACTAAAAATAGCTGGGTGAGATTGTAAGAAGGGGGGCCAAAGCCCCCCTGTAGCCCCGCTCTTCTCTTTGCTAAAGTGCTGTGACACAATGGAACCGTCCCCAACTATGGTCTATCTCTTCTTTTTTTTAAAAAAAAACAAGGAAACCAAATTATGATATAAGTTTAAATATCCTACTGGGAGTTTGAAATAAAAAGAATAAGAGTTTAGAAGAACCAGAAAGGACGGATTGACTGGATGCTGGGTAGGAGGGCCCCTAGAGGACCACTAAACCACCAGGAGGGGGTCTAGTACCAGGCCAGCCGACTTTGTTACGGCAACTAGAGTATTACATAGGCACTAATTTGCTAAATTCCCACATTACATCTCTGCTTTTAGATCTATTCAATATAAGTTCTTACAACTACAATGGAAGTCCCTCCGTTCTATTATTCCATTATCACTAGTATTGCACTATTTATTATTATTACACTCTTCCTACCTACTTTTAAAAAACTATTTTAATGTCTTGAAGTGTTTCATAACATCTCTCACGATATTTATTTATTGCTGTAAATACAATCATACTGTAAAATGACGTATTTTCTTAGTGAGAGCATAAACATACCCCCCATGAACCTTGGAAGGTAGAGAAGTGATTCACTAAACTGTAATTGTCAAATTTTGTAGTTAGTATACCAAATTTAAATGAAATTCATCCCGTAGTTTTTTTATGGTGAAAATCGCGAACAAATGATACTAATTTTGTTTAGATGGCGTTGAATTGTATAATCATCAACTACGATAGGCACTGAGAAAAACATAACCCTTCCCCTTCCCTAAAAAAGCCCCCTTAAATGACGTTATCAGGAAAATTGTTTCAAAAAAAAGTTGTAGCTCTTTATATGTGTAGTTCACATTCCTACTTTAAAGAAAATCGTTGGAGCCGTTTTCGTGAAAATACCAGAAAACTGAAAAACACAATTCAGTAAAAACGCACTTCTGGTAATCCCATTTTTTTTGAAACTCGGGAATTTCAATAGCATATTTAATTTTAATTAAATTTTTATATGACAGAATTGTATAATAAACTGAAATAGCACTAAGAGAAAACCTAACCCTACCCCTCTCCCAAAACTGCCTTTAAATGAATTATTCCCGGAGAATTTTTTTATATATAATTTTAGCTTTGTATATGTGTAGTTGATAACAAGTTTCAAGAAAATCGTCGGAGATTTTTGAGAAAATCGCAAAACTTAAAAAAAAAAACTAGTAAAGTGGTACTTCCGGTTGAGGAATTTTGACAGATGACCCACTGTCGGATCCCCATGGTGATACCTAAAAGGAATATCAAGTTTGAACTTTCTACGATTTTTCGTTTTTGAGCTTTGCTGTTCATTATACACACACACACACACACACACACACACACACACACACAGACCATTTGCTAAAAACACTTTTTTGAACTCAGGAGAGCTCAAGACGGATATTTCCGGTGAAAACTCGATATCGAAAATTTGTCACGAATACAATACTTCCTCTTAACTAGGAGTAAGAGAAATTAAAAAAAAGAACGCATTTCCGGTTTACTAATTTTGTTTAGATGGCGTTGAATTGTGTGGTCAACTAAGATAGCCCTTTTAAAGAGGAAATCATAACACTCAAACCTCCTCCGTCAAAATCCCCCTTAAATGACATTACCCGAAGAAATATATTTCAAATAAAAGTTATAGCTCCTTTATATGTGTAGTGTCACATACTTAGTTTTAAAAAAAAATTGTTTGGAGCTGTTTTTAGAGAAAATAACAGAAAACTGAAAAATACTTTTTATTAAAAACGCAACTTCCAGACATCCGAAGTTTCTTCAAAATTCGGAATTTCAACAACATATTTTTAATTCTATTTAATATTATTTTGATGATAGAATTGTGTAAAGAAACTGAAAATAGCACTTCTGAAAACCACTTTTTTGGGGAGACTCAGGGGACCTGAAAACGATTATTTCCAGTGAAAACTCGATATCAAAAATTCGACACGGTTACAATACTTCCTCTTACTAGGTGGACTAAGTTTCTTTTACTGCCAGTAAGAAGGAAGTTTTAGGATCCTCTAAATACGAAAAATAATGTTTACAGCGAATGGTCTGTATGTAAGTGTGTGTGTGTATGTGTATGAGTTTGTGTGTATGAATAATTAATAGGATATCTGAAAAACGTAAACTCACAGGATGCTGAAACATGGTATCGTTAGACATCATTAGAGCTGTTTAGGTATCACCATGGGATCCGACAATAATTAATCTGTCAGAATTCCTCAACCGGTTGTGTGACTTGACTAATTTTTTTTTTTTAGTTTTTCGCGATTAACTCAAAAACGGCTCAAACGATGTGGGGGGGGGGGGGGGCAAAAATTGATTTTAGATTCGTTTAATTTCCTATATTTTATGCAGTATTTTTGGTGCGCTCTACTGGGCCACAAATAGAATCCACTTCTCTACCTGCCAAGAGTAAGTAGGATGTACTATCTGCTCCCACTACCTCGCATTTCATCATATTTAGGACAAAATATGTCAAATTTGTGTTAAAGAAATGTTCATTATATATAAATCGTATATACAGGAATAGCCCGCAAGGAAGTTATCTGCTGCATGCAGTTACGTACTTGGGGTGTAGCGACCCCAAGGGATACCACAGCTCAGTATTCCATGCCCTTCGTCATAACAGGAAGTCAAACATACAAACGAACAGCACGGTATTTAACATGATGACACAGCTACTCGCCTATGCAGACGATATCAACATAGTGTCAAGATCTATGAGGGAAATGGAAAAAGCATTTATGGATCTGGAAGCTACACCAAGAGGTTTTGGCCTAGAAATAAACCAGACAAAAACAAAATACATGAAATCTGGATGCGAAGGACCCCATGCCGTAAACATTACCATTAGTCCGTATATTTTCGAGTGGGTAGACCAATTAATTTATCTGGGCTCAGAAATAAACTCCCAGAACGACATTGCCCGAGAGCTAGAAAGGAGAATTGCTGCAGCCAATAGTTGCTATTTTGGGCTTAGCAAGCAGCTCCGGACTGACCTGATTTCAAGAAAGACGAAGGTGAGACTTTATAATAAAACATTAATCCGACCAGTTCTCACCTATGGCTCGGAAACCTGGGCAACCAGAAAGGCAGAGGAAAAAAAGTTCCTGGTGTTTGAAAGAAAAATACTCCGTAAAATATATGGTCCGGTTAGGAACGGGCAAATATGGAGAAGAAGGAAAAAACAGAAGCTTTATAGCCTATATGAGGAAATGGATGTGGTAAGGTTTATTAAATTAGGAAAACTAAGATGGGCAGGACACGTTTCTAGAATGGAAGAAGGTGAGATAGCTAGGAAAGTGTTAAAGAAAGAGATCCACAGTCTTAGAAAGATTGGCCGGCCGAATCGATGGTGTCGCCGCGGATGCAAGTTTATTACTTGGCGTCACAAACTGGATGGCTGCCGCACAAAATAGGGATACCTGGCGGAGGCTTATTGAGGAGGCCCAGACTCATTAGTGGGTTGTTGCACTATTTAAGTAAATAAGTAAGAGGGAGAAGGAAGGGATTAGCTCAGCGGTAGCGCGCTGGATTAGCAACGCGGAGGTCCTGGGTTCCCGGGAATCCAGCGTGCCGCCCTTAAATTTTCTCTTGCTAGGAGCCTCTACAGCTCACTTTCGGTGATGGGCAATATTGTCTGTAGCTAGAGAACACTGCTCGGAAGGCCGGCAGTGCACTGAGAAGGCTCCGGAGGGCACAATAGATCTTTCAGGTCGCAGTGCAATAATAATCCTCTGTAACAATCCATCTACCTATCTATCTCTAACAAGAATAAGAAAAAGAGTTTCCGGGTTAAAGATCGCATCAGTGGTTTGCTAAAAACCAACGTTTCACCCATATTGCAATGAGCCTCTTCAGGATTGTTAAACTTTGAAAGCCCAATAAAGCATTCCAACAAGGCCCTAAGGCAATAAATTGTTACATTGGCTTTCAAGGCGTAAACGACCCAGAAGAGACTCATCGCGACATTGGCGAAACGTTGATTTCTAGCAAACCATTGACACCATCACAACCCGGAATCTCAAATGTTTTTCATGAAAATGGCCGCGGAAACCTAAAAAAATCAAATAAGAGCAAGTATTGCGATCATATTTTGAGCCCCCCCCCCCGGATACGAACAAACTGTGTTTAATGTAGTGCTTTGCATTTATGTATGAGTTTTAACAGAATATCTTAATAGAAAAACAAAACAAAAAACGAATAAGTCGTAGGAAGCATTAAACTTCATATTCCGTTCAAGTGAAACGGTTACAAAGGATTTTCTTAAACTTGGAATGGGGAGTGGATTACTCTGTTAAGGTGTTCACTTCGTGTCCGTTGTAAGTTACGAATTTAATCTTACAACGGAAGAAGGTGAGGTGGCCGGCTGAAGGCGAGGTGGATCGATGGTGTCGCCGCGGATGCAAGTTTATTACTTGGCGTCACAAACTGGATGGCTGCCGCACAAAATAGAGATGCCTGGCGGAGGCTTATTGAGGAGGCCCAGACTCATTAGTGGGTTGTTGCACTATTTAAGTAAGTAAGTAAGAGGGAGAAGGAAGGGATTAGCTCAGCGGTAGCGCGCTGGACTAGCAACGCGGAGGTCCTGGGTTCCCGGGAATCCAGCGTGCCGCCCTTAAATTTTCTCTTGCTAGGGGGTTGTGTGTATGGTTACAACCACATAACACACATACACATAACCACATGGTACATACACATAACCACTGGGGGTTGTGTGTATGGTTACAAAAATTTTTATAGTAATAGTTTAAGTGAAATTAAATTTGTTTATGTGAATAATCGTAATATAATAGAAGTTCAGCTATGTGATAAGGTTGTGTTTCTAGGGCCAGTGTATATCTAACTAAGCAGCTGCAGCTGGTAGTTTCTAGGTGTTTTTCAAGTGATGAAAATTTGCAAACTTTAAGATTATAGTGTTAACAGATTCTGTATGAAATTTGAAAAAATTCTATTGAACAGTTTTAAAAATATAAGTGAATAAAGAACTAGTTACTTTAATGTGTGTACATTCTGGATTTCACATTTACAGGTAAGTTCACAGTATCTCTAGATAAAGTGGGAGCCATACGTCACCATAGTTAATTTGACTTGTTCATATCAGCCAGCTGGCGGAGGCTCGACCTAGTTCGTCACGCTGCCTTACTGATTAAAACTTACTTGGACTCTATGTAGCAATAACAACAATTCCCCACAATAATAAACTTATATCTAATTTACTTTACTTTTCCTTCATTTTTGGTTAATTATGCAAGAATTAAAAAATATGCTAATTGAAATGAAAAGCGAATTATCTAAAAAAAAATTGAACAGAATAAGACGGCAGTTATGGAATAAATTAATAAATTCATGAAACAGACAAATGATGGGATGGAGTTATTTAATGTAAAAATAAATAGATTTGAAAGAGAGCATAATTTATGGTATTGAAAATATATGTAACACCTATTGGGACTTGGAAAGCTACGTTCTTACTTTAATTAATGATAAATGGAAAGTGAACTTATCCACCTCCGATTTTAACTAGATAAGAAGATTAGGAAGGAGAGGAAGGGTAAAAGAATTTTCGCCCTGTTTTATTGAAGCTAGTTAAATTTGGAATTTAATTAATGATACTAAAAAATTCTTACAAATTGAAAGGCTCCGAGATTTCCATCAGTGAGGATTATACTAGAGAAATGAGGGAGAAGTGGAAACTGCTGCTTCCACAGTTAATTGAGACCCAGAAACAAGGAAAATATGCAGTTATAAGACAGGATAAATTGATAATAAGAGATTTTTATAACGGCAAAGTTATTAGAAGTCCAGCGCTGAATGTTGCGCTGTCACTCTCAGTCTTTCTCCGCCTACACAATGCATTAATAGCGGAAATAACAAAGGTGAGCAAATTTTGAAAAGAAATAAATCCGGTCAGTCGACGGAGAATCTTAAATAGCAATCAATTAAGTTGCTCACCATATTATCATTTAATATATATGGTTTGAAGAATAAGAAAGAAGATACATCTCTGCGCGCATATCTCAATTCCTTTGATGTTATATTTATTTTCGAAACGTTTGTTGAAGAAAAGGATGTACATAGGTAGAGTTGTTTCAAGATTTTCATACTACGTGGATACCAACAGAAAGAAAAACTTGTGTTGGAAGAGCACCTGGGGGTTGTGTGTATGGTTACAAAAATTTTTATAGTAATAGTTTAAGTGAAATTAAATTTGTTTATGTGAATAATCGTAATATAATAGAAGTTCAGCTATGTGATAAGGTTGTGTTTCTAGGGCCAGTGTATATTAATTGCAACAGTTGGGAACGAGATTTTGGTATGCTTTCTAATTTTATGTATGTAATGGTACCGCAAAGATAATACAACCACAGCAGAGAGAAGAGAGGCTCTCTCTGTTTAACAGAGACTACTCTCTGACTTAGGCAGGCTAGAGTGGGAGAACCTGTGTATATAAGCCAGTGGGAATCTAACGGATCTATCAGATACAACCATACAACTGTACTTCGCATCGTGTCATATCTTTACTCACACCATTCATTCTATCATTTTCATTAAAAAGGTTAGTGTAAACTTAGCTACATTATATTAGTGTCTTCATATCTCGTTCATTTAATCAAACCTAATTTCTCTCCTCAACAACTCCATTATACGTATGAATGCCAGGAAGGTGATTTTGTACGTATTGGGGACTTTAATTGTAGGATTGGGGAGAAGCAGTCTCTGTCAAAACAATGTGCCACTTGCTTGCCCTGCGGGGGAAATTATAAAAGGTGTTTAAAAGATAAAATAGTTGATGTTAATGGCCTAAAACTATTGGAACTCTTGAGTGACTTCGGAATGATTATACTATGGTACAATTGCAAATGATTTAGAAGGTCAATTTTTACTTACGTAAGTAAAACTGGGTCATCCTTTATTGATTAGGCTGGCATTTATTTAAATTTGGTATCCTTAATTCACTCATTTGAGGTCGATACGCAATTGTTTTCCGATCATATGTCAATAACCATCTCACTTTTGCATTCAAACAAAAAATATTCTACAGTTTCAAATGTTCTCCCACTTGAACCAAAATTGAATTGGGCCAGTCAAAATAGGATCACTTATCATAGTAAGTTGCAGCATTTTTCAAGTCAGTGAATTATGACACCCAATTAAATTACTTATGTCAACTAATCAAACTTGCGGCCAATTACAATCCGAAACTCAGGAAAAACATTGAGTTTACACAAAATTGATTTGGTAGAGATTGTTATAAAGCCAGAGTTAAGTCTTTTAAGTATTTAAGAAAGTATAAAAGAACCAATCAAGAAGAACACAAAAAATTATATTTGCAATTTAATAAAGAATATTGTGTTTAAGTAAGTGTAAGGAATATCATGTATGTGTGGTGCAAAAAATTAATTCCGCGATTTCCTCTAAGGAATTTTGGGATGCAATCAGGTCTATTAAAAAGAATTCTAATTACTCCTCCGGTACTATTTCTCCCAACCTATGGATAAATGCACTCTTTTATGCACTATATTTGCAGAACCTATATTTCAGATAGTTCCTTAGACAAGCCCTTTTACATTTCAAGAATTGCAGTTTGTTATAAGTAGTGCAAAAGGGAAGTAAAGCGCCGGGACCAGACCGGATTATATCTGAGTTTTTTAAATATGCCACAAACGAATTTTTGATTGAACTACTTTTCGTGTTTAACAATATTTTTGAAACTGGTTCATACCTCGGTCCTTTAAAGAGGCGATAGTGTTTCCGATTTTTAAAAAAGGGGATATTAATGATGCTTCTACTTATAGAGGAATCTCTTTTAGTAACGCAGTAGGCAAGTTATATGCTGGGCTATTGTTAGAAAGAATAACTGAGTGGATAGAACGACATGGAGTAATAAAGCAGTTCCAATCCGGATTCAGAAGAAAGTTTTCTACTTTAGATAATATATTTAATCTAACCAGTATTGTTAACATAAAATTAAAAGCAAAAAGGCAGGTGTATGCCTTCTTTGTGGACTTGGCATCCGCATTTGCTAGTGTCAATAGACAGACGCTTTCATTTAAGTTATTTCAGCTGGTTATTTCTTCAAAGATGATGCAATCTATAAAGAGCTTACTATTTGGTACGAGTTGTACAGAGTGGTGTCAATCTGGCCTAACGGAAAGGTTGGAAACAACTACGGGAGTCAAGCAGGGTTGTGTACTAAGTCCCACACTATTTTCCCTTTTCCTCAATGATATTGAGGATTTTATTGTATAGGTGGAGTGCGTGTTGGCGAATGAACGGGTCAAACTTATGGCGTTTGCTGATGACATAGTGATTATTTCCTCTGAACCGAATTCATTGCAAAGAATGATAAACAGTCTGGGAGAGTATCTGGATCTTTGGAACTTGAATTTAAATATAAGCAAGTCTAAAGTAATGGTGTTTAGTAAGGGTGGCAAAAGAGCGAAAAATGAAAAGTGGTTTTTCAAAAAAGTAAAAATTGCCATTGTAAACGAGTACAAATATCTAGGCGTTATATTAACATCGCAGCTCTCATTCAAAAAACCTTGTATAGATAGAGTGAATAAAGCTAAGCTAGGACTGAATATTGTATGGCATGATCTTATGGAGAATAAAAATGTAAAATTTAAGGCCAAAATGCAAGTTTTTGAGGTAGTAACGCGGGCTATATCTTGCTATGGTGCACAGATTTGGGGCGGTCGGCAATATAACGAAATTGAAAAACATTTACTCAAATCAAACACATTACTTAAGTTGCCTACATATACACCATCTGCCTTGTACTTAGAAACTGGTCTGATGCCATTCTATTTGTACACCCTCAAGTTGCATCATAATTATATTTGTAAAATACTGCACTTGTCAGACGAACGAGTTACCAAAAAACTAGCCCATTTGCAAATAAGCTTTCTTGGTACAAAGAAATTGTTGAAATGGCAAACAGTCTTGATATAGGTAAAGAATTGACATTGAACAATATACAAGAATGGGGAAGTATATTTGTAGAATGCGTAATAAGTTGGAGAGGAATTTAAGAGAAAAGTTTGTATTTGTAATGAATGTCAAATGAATTTGTATACCTTCTATACGCATTATAGTGAACTGTCATTTAATCCGGATATAAATAATTATTTGTATAATGGTATGTCCTTATTAAATATTACATGGATTGCAAAGATTAGAAGTCGCGCATTAAGACTAAATTGTTTGCCATATAATAGTTAATTCTTGTGGAAGTGGAAACACTAAATCATTTTCTAGTTGACTGCCCAAGACTTGAACATATTAGACTTGAAAATTTAAAAAAAAGCAACATATCCACCCAGGATATGCTAAATCTACTAAATGGTAGTGATTGGTTCGCTCTGATTGGTAATGTTAAAAATGCCTACTCATTTAGAAATATGAATTTGCAAATTAAATAATAGTATTGTCAACAATTGTAGTGGTATTGATGCTGTTCTATTGTAGTGGATAAATAATAAATTATTAAACTTCATAAATTAATAATTACAAAGTATAATTATAGTATTTTATTAAGATTTATATTTATAATTAATAGTATAAATAAGATCTGTTCTCGTGAATTTCTCAGTAGCTTTTCGTATATATATTTGTATATTTGTATATTTGTATGATTTCTTCTTTTGTTTGTTATGTATTTTTCTTAAGATATAGTAAGATGGCTAAGTATTATACTTGATGGATATAGTAATACTTGCGACGTGATAACACAAGTAGACAGTCTTTATGTTCTAGTTAAAAGCTTGCTTGTCCTATTTATTTGTATATTGCATTAATATAAATAAATAAAGACAAAATAATAATAAAACTTGGAATGCTTACGCATAAATAGAAACGTAAGAAAATTTCTTGATTAAAATTGGATTAATAGAGTAAGATAAAGTCCGTGTGAGTGTTTCAAACAGATTTTTCGTTTTTTAATTTTTTATTTATTTATTTTTTTTTGTACCTTTTTTTGAACTTCTTTCCGACCCATTGTAAATTGATTTGTTATTTTTAATAGGAGTATTTGTAGCAACGGGGAAGGTTTTGAAAAGGGCTGTTGGTTACGTGGTTGACTGGGAGGTGTGGGGGGAGACACGATTGTGGTTTGTATTTGTACAATGTGTTGTCTCTCTGTGTAGTTCTCGGTGGTAGGGTCGGGTGGGGGGCGAGACCAGAACATCTATCTGCACTTGACACATGTACATTGTAACCGCTTTGGATTTGCTTGGAAATCGCCGGAGGGCCCAAAAGCAACTGGGATTTACCACGTTTGATCATGTACAGTTTCTCATCAAACAGAACATTGGCCGTACTTGCCAATGACAGTATTAGCTTTCTAAAATTATATTATTAATCGGGTTAAACTATATATATATATTATATATATATATTATATATATATATCGCCTTAATAAACACAAAATCGTTTAATTATTTAACGAAGCGTTAAACATTGCTTTTACAAATACAGTATGTGATTATAGCCAACTCACAGGCAAAAAAATTACGGTCATTTTGAAAAATTTACTATTTCTATGTATAGTTTTCAATTTTTTAAAATAATTTTGTATCCTTTCATAACGTTTAAAGGTTAACTGATTTTCCAAAATAATGTAAATAGAATAATTTAATTTTACAGTAATTTTTTAGTGGGATGGTGCTAATACCGGAGTATTACATCTTCATGACTTTGTCACAGCTTCCGAGCCATCTCGGCACTGCTCTGAATCAAGCGGGGAAATTTCGTATAGTGAGATTAGGAGCCCATTCGCCTTGAAATGCTCTTTTCTAGCTCCTGAAGCATCTCAGGAAGGATTCTCCGATGCCTTATCCGTCTTCCCAAGCATATCCCACAGATGCGTTATGGGATTTAAGTCAGGGGAACGGGCAGGCCAGTTTAAGAAAGGCCTGCACTATGTGGGGCTGTATGTGGACAAGCGTTATAGTGCATTAAGCACAAACTCCTCATCTATCTCTAGCATGATAGGGACTACATGTACTTGCAGTATATCTGCCAAACCTCGTTGGAAAGGAAGGCCTAGTGAGAACAAAATTGCATTGTGCAAATCTCCTCACCTCTTCACCACCCCACTCGTTCACGGCCGGTCCATAGCTTCAACTTTGTGCAATAGTATTTGCTCAATAGACTGGAATTTTTACTACATAATAAAGGGCTGTATAAAAAGAAAAAAAAAGTGCCGTTTTCCTAACTCAAGAATTTGCATGGACTTTAAAAATCATCCACGTAAGTCTGATGTTTATGGACACGATACTATATTAATCTTTAGACTGTGTAGAGAGTTTCTGTACATATTATGTCCCCCTTCATATAGTCAGTTCAATTGGGAGCTTATTTTTTAGAAAACCATGACTGGGTCAGAACCATATATTAATAATTCTACGTCACTACTTTTGTCGTGGGTTTCACATTCGTGATGGGAAAGAAAGACAGGTACAGAGCGGACAATATGTGACGTTGATGAGGCTTTACTGGAAGCTGTAGAGTCAAATCCAACACCACAATTACACCGTGCACTTGCTGTAGAACTGGCAGTGTCCTCTAAAGACACCGTTAGCCGCTATCTCCATGCTGTGGGAAAGTTAAAAAAGAAGATTTAGGGATCGCGTCGCATGAACTTTACATATGTGATGAAAAGTGGATTTTTACTGGTGAAATCCTGAAACATGTATATCCAGGTGGTTGGATCGAAACGGCATTTCCACTGGTACGTTTTCTGGGAACTATGAAGAAGTAACTCATCACTAATCCCTTTCCAGATGAACTTTACCAAGAATTCCGAGACCTGTACTGCCAACAAGTAGATAGAATTCACACAAAAATGGCGGCCTAAGTGTTATCTAGCATAGATCAGTCGCAAACAAGTTTTTTGCTGAGAGCTAGATAAAGACTCGGTCTCACACCTCGCGTCAAATTTGAAGAACTTGATGGCATTGATCTAGTTTTTAAACTGGAGTACAGGAGTTTTATTGATTCCCAAAGCCAAGGTACTGGTATCAGCGAGGGATCCAACAGCTGGCAGAAACATAGCTTATAACCGTCAATCACATTGGGCTATATTTGAAACATTATTAAAAAACTGATTTTTTTTTTACTGAAAAACGGTCTTATAGTTTAAAAAAGTATTTTGTAAGAGATCAAAGGCTTCAGTTTTTGTAGGAGCTCAAAGGCTTAGCTCTGTTTTCCTAATATCTCTTATCAAAAAAAACAAATTTTTAAACGATTTAGGCATGCATGATGTAACAATTCGTCTAAGCTTACCTTTCTTCGAGGAAGGTAGATCGGCAACTTCAGGTATTACGGACGGACTAACACTTGCTGGTTGAAACGATGAAAATGGACTGCCACCGGTTGTAGGATACCATGGTGTCGGTCTTGACCAAGGTGTTCCCTGTCCATTTAATAAACGTAATTTATCGTAAACCGTATCAGGAGTTGGTGAAACAGTAACCGCACATGGTACCTCTTTTTGCGCCGCTAAATTTCTAAGCACTCGATTAATTGACGATACCTGAAAAAAAAAACGATAAATAAAAATAAATAAATCAAATTTTCAAAATTGTTATCACACAAACCTTCCATACATAAAGTCAGGGTTGTTCTGGAAAAATATTTCGAAATAAAAAGTGATAGACATTTTAGGTGTGTAGACGAAGTATACGAAGTTTCTCAAAAAAATTGTAGAAAATCTTTACCATTCAGTAAAGTTGCACTTCTGGTTGATGAATTTTGCACGAATCCTTCGTGTCAGATGCGTATAGTATTACCTAAACGGAATACGAAGTTTGGCTTATTTTGTTCACACAAACACAGCGTTGTAAAAATCTAAAAAAATTCAATTTTGTAAAGTCAATTTCGGTTGGCACCAATTTTCTTCAAATTTGGAATTCTAGCAATGCTTAATATTATATAGGTGGTAGAACCAACCATACGTTATACCATGCTTAGTTTTTGTAAGAGCTCAAAGGCTTCAGTTTTTGTAGGAGCTCAAAGGCTTTAGTTTTTGTAGGAGCTCAAAGGCTTAGTTCTGTTTTCCTAATATCTCTTATCAAAACAACAAATTTTTTTACGATTTATCCATGTATAATGTAAAAATTCGTCTAAGCTTACCTTTCTTCGAGGAAGGTAGATCGGCAACTTCAGATATTATGGACCGACTAACACTTGCTGGTTGAAACGATGAAAACGGACTGCCAGCGGTTGTCGGATACCATGTGTCTGTCTTAACCAAGGTGTCCCCTGTCCATTTAATAAACGTAATTTATCGTAAACCGTATCAGGTGACGTAAACCTCGCTCCTTCGGTCTACCACTTATTCCCGGATCCATGGCTAATTTTTGCGGCAAAGAACCCTTGTCGTACGCCAAAAAAGGAATTTGAATTACTGGCACAAAAATGGATTAAAGTGATTAATAACAATGAATTATACGTTGAAGAATGAATTGCTTTCTTATTACTTATTTTAACTTTCTCTCACTCCTAGTAAGGGAAAGTATTGTTTTCGGTTCAAATTGTCGATATCGAGTTTTCACGGGACATACACATTTTAAAGTCCCCTGAGTCCAAAAAAGTGGTCTAAAGATAATGCTTAAAAACGAAAAATCGCAGTAAGTTCAAGACTAGATGTTCCCCGTTTAGGTATCACCATGGGATCCGGGGATAGTAAGTTACCTTTCAAAATTCCTGAACCGGAAGTTACCACTTTACTGAATGTCTTTTTTTCATTATTTTTTTTGCAATTTTCTCAAAAATGGTTTCAACGATTTTTTTTTTTTTTTAACATGGTGTATCAATTACGAATACAAGATCTATAACTTTTATTTGAAACATTTCTCCGGGAAAATTCATTGAAGGAGGCTTTTTAAGGGGGGTGGGGTTGGGTTATGTTTTCCTCTTAAGTGCTATCTTAGTTTGTTATAAGAATTCGACACATCTAAACAAAATTAATTAGAAATAAATAGATTGCCAAAAATTCCAGTTTCAAAAAAAAAAGAAAAACTGCGGTTACAGAAAGTTATGTAAGTGTTTCAAAAGTTTTTGAAAGCTTAAACTTAGTATTCCATTCAGGCACTACCACTGCCATCAGACACGTAGATATTTCGACCAAAATCTATCAACCGGAAATGCCCGGAAATGGACTTTACTGATTTTATTTTATTTTTTTTTGTTCAGTTTTCTAGGATTAAAATTTCATATACTATTTACACGAAAGGAAAATACTGCGGCGAATTTTCGGCCCAGTACGCATGGGACAGGAATGGAGGTCTCGAACGAATCAGGAACTGTATGCGCTGTTTAAAGAAATAGACGTGGTCAAATTTATGAAGTTGGCTAGACTTCAGAGGGCTGGACATGTGGTTAGAATGAGGGACGGGGACATTCCGAAAAAGGTAATGAACGAGCACCTCCATGGTGCGAGGAGAGTGGGGAGGCGGAAGCTGCGTTGGATGGACAGTGTTGCTGGTGATGCGTGAACGATATTGGATATCACGAACTGGAGAGCAGCCGCACAGAACTGGCCGAAACTGGTTGAGCAGGCCAAGACTCTGCAATGTATTGTAGTGCCGCTGAATGATGATGATGGTTTACACACATAAATATCAATCACATTCATTTGTAAAATTTTCCCGTGAAAATTGATGTTGTTTTGGGGGATATCCGGGGAGGGGGGGATTAACAGTAGCGTTATGTTTCCCACTAAAGTATCACTTCAGTATAATACATGGTTTTTACCACGTATGTATTATTAATACACATTAGAAGTATTGATGGTGGACACCCTGGCGAGGGAAGCTTGAATTATACCTTTAAAGGCCCCGAGCCTTTCTGCGGGTTGCCCAGGAGCCCCTGATTCAAGCTTCTATCAAGGATTGGAGGGAAGACTAGCGTCTGCAATGGTGGGAGAGAACTCCAAGGCAGAGGCAGGCTAAACTCTTCCAGGCTACCTGCTCTACACTCTTTACCAGGAACCTACTGAGCCATAGCCCTACAGGACATAAGGCTAATAGTAGATATATTAACAGGCCACTGTAGGCTGAATGCAGGCACATGCACCAATTACTGCTTGCAGACATCGCGTTATGCCGATGTCTGCAAGGTTGAGGAGGAAACCCCGGTAAACATCCTTAGTGAGTGTGCCGGTCTGATGGAGGACAAGGTTTTTTCACGTGGGGACAAGTAATCCCGAAGTCACGAGCTTCATGACAAAGCCAGTTTCCAGCTTTGCTAGGCCTGATTAAGAGGACGAAGCTGAATGATGTGCTATAATCCCAGGGGATCTACAATAGACCTCTCAATGAAGGTCATAGTGGAATGACAGGTTTGCCCTCCCCATTTTTCAATCTACTCTAGGATGCTAAAATTGAAGAAAATCGATTCACTAGTTGGGCGATATTACAGAATATGTTTTTAAGTTTTGGGGGGGGGGGATTTTCTTGAAAATGGTTACAACGATTTTCTTTAAACTTGGTATATTTGGTGCATAGATAGAACGTATCTGTGCACAAGCTTTGTTGATCTTGACACAGAGCGCTTTCCATGTAAGGCCGGTCATGTATACAAGTAAGATTTCCCACCATTATCATTTTATGAATATATATTGTAACGTGGCAATTTTAAAGAAAATTTCCTTGATTAAATTGTATTAATAATAAAAAGAAAGATCGCCATCTTGAAAGAAGATCATTGAAAAGAAAAGAAAATAAAAGAATAAGAAATCTTGACGACATCTGCCGTGTGAAGGACCCTAGGTGGCCAGTACTAAACAGACAAATAAACAAACAACACTCTGTTATTTTCTAATCCAAAGTCTCTCAGTCGTATTGTTTACAAAAAAAACAGTGTACAAAGCCGTACGTTCTCTGTCAGTCTGTTTGTTTAACACACAATATTACTATATAGAGCCTTTGTTATTATCTCAACACGTAGTAAAGACTTATTCAAAAATACAGTGTTTAAAGAAGGAAAACATTAATATAACCTTCCCTTCTATCTTTTAATACAGACATTTATTCATAGTGTAAAAATTGATTTTTTTTTTGTATAACCTTATATCTTGGTTAATATTAACTCTATGCTAAAACTGTATAAAACTAAAATTGTAGAGAATTAAATTTACTACAATTTATGTTCTGTGGTATTTTTAGATTGGACTATTCCTTAAGGAGATATTACTGGAAATACCAGTTAGGTGGGAGGGTGAAGCTCCCAATATTTTACCTCATATCTTGGTTAATATTAACGTTATGATAAAACTGTATAAAACTAAAATTGTAGAGAATTAAATTTACTACAATTTATGTTCTGAATAGAATAGAATAGAATAGAAACATACTGTATTTATGTAAGCTGCATGATACAGGGGGTCTGGCCCAACATTTCAAAGTAAACAAAAACAAAGAAAATATCACTCACATATAAATTGCTCAGAAGTATACATCTAACACTAATAATATTACACAATAACAATTAGCACTCAAAACCATCAATCAAGTCTCATACAAGTCCAAAATAAAATTTCTCATTTTAATAGCACACTCCACAAAAGTAAATACATTCTTCAACTGGTTCCCATCGGTTATATTTAGTAATCTCGCGAGTGAGTCCTCTTCATTGCCGCTGCGATCTATATACGGAGCAAGGAACTCCTTCCTGTATGACCTGTAGATTGGACATTTCAGCAAAAAATGTACCAATGTTAAAGGCTCTTTAGTATTGCAGAGATCACATATTGTACTCGCATTGATGGAAACCCTTTCTCCATTTAGAAATAGCCTTATAATATTTATATTAGACAATCTCAACTGGCATAAGACTCTTTGCTGTTTAATCGGCATTCTTTCCGTGATGTAACGTTCACCTTCTCCAAACGCTGTTAGTTGTCTAAAAAACGGGTTGTATTTGGAGTTCAGTATACGGTTAACATCTTGACTCCTCAGATGATTTGTCCACCTTTCAATAATATCAGCTTTGAAATGAAGCAAAACCTCAGTACTATTGAAATTATATATAGCCGGGAGCCCTATTGTCACAAGTGTGTTGTTGAGATGCAGGAACCAATGGTTTTTTGAGTGTGATAGCAGGTTGATTGTTGTTAGATAATTTATCATAACATCAAAGCATTTTTTTAAAGGTTCATTTGGAGACATACGAAGAACTTGTAGCCATAGATTCAATGTTCTCTCTAATACTGTAACCCGTATATCTTTACACCCTGTTTCAGTACGAATGAAATGGTTCGGTGTATTAAATGGTAAATTATACAGTTGTTTGAAAAAACACATTTGCAACCTTTCCAATGATTCCAAATAACCAAAGGCCCAAAGTTCCGAAGAGTAAAGAGCTGTAGCTGCTACCACAGATTCAAACAACCTGATCTTCACTTCCCAGCTATCAGATTTACCTCGCACCAATACCTCCCTCACCTTGCCCAGAGCTTTCAGTCCTGTCTTCTAAAAGCTTTCGGACGCAACCCGGAAAACTCCTATACAACTAAATGGCACACCCAAATACTTGACGTTGTTGACATATTTGATTTCCTTGTCATCATATGTTAACGGAATATATCTTTTAAATTTGTGTGATGACCTAAATACCATCACATTAGTCTTCTGAGTGTTCACAGATAAGCCGTTTACGTTGCAATACTCCAGGAGTACATCCAGTTTTATCTGGGCATCATGATGAGAGTCTGCAAATATTAAAATATCGTCTGCAAATAACAGGCACAGTAGATCATTTTCATCATCATATTTGGGTCCCCTCAGTCCTTTATTCCTGAAAAAGGCTACGAAGTCGGAGAGGAATACAGAGAACAACAGTGGTGACAAAGATTCCCCTTGGAGAACTCCTTTACTGATCTTGATTGCATGTGGAAGAATGTTACCATCAATTTTCAAGTTAAATGAAGCTTGATCATACAAATTTTTGATAATCCTGATGATCTTACTGCTTACCCCTATAGGGTGAAGTTTGTCCCACAATTTATTATGAATTACGGTATCGAAGGCTTTCTGCAGGTCAACAAATATTACAAAAAGGGGTTTTCTTTTTATCAGTTTATATATATATATATGTCATACAGGAAAGTGTAAACAAATTGTATGTTGTAGAGCGACCCTTCCTGAATCCTGATTGTTCATCCGGCAAAATCGCACTCAACTTACACCATAAATATAATCTTTCCCTAATGATTGTGGTAAACAGTTTAGCACAGGTATTGAATAGAGCAATGCTTCTATAGTTGTTCGGGTTTTCCTTGTCTCCTTTTTTAAATAGAAGTGTAAATATAGTTTCAGAGCAGTGTGAAGGAATTTTCTCAGTATTAAATACATTATTAAAAAGGTTCAGTAGGTAGTGAAGCCATGCAGGGGTGAGATTTTTCAGTACTTCATACGGTATTCCATCATTGCCAGGACTCTTGTTTTTACTGATGGGAATTGCAAACTGAAGCTCTTCGAGTGTTATATCCGAATCAAGTAAAGGATCTCTCCTACATTAAAGTACTGCATTTCACTGCACTCTCTTATGGGATAAAGATTATTGAAGTAAGCTCTCCATTCTTCTATTTTAATTGGATTATTTACCACTTTAAAAGGCGATAGTTGCTTGACGGCAGACCAAAATTGTTTGGAGTCCCTAACGTTCGAGAATATACAGATTAATTGCTGATAATATGTTTTCTTTTTATTTTTTAACAAATTAATATATTTTTTCTTCGAATTCAAGTACGTAGAGACCATTGAATCAACATATTTATATTTCTTTAATTTCTTATATACCTTTTTGAATTCCTTTTTCGAAGAGTTACATTCATAATCAAACCAAGGCTTTCTGAACCTACAATTGATATTACCTTTGTTCGTTAGAGTAATGCACATTTCAGACAACTTAGCCGTTTGTATCATTGCCAACTTAAAATTTATTGCTGTCGATATTGTTATAATAAATATGTAAAGAGTTTTCAAGAAGTGTAGAGAAGGTATGTGCTCTGTTAGGATCCCACTTGACCTGGTAATAGATTCGACTATCTGCAGCATTCCCTTCCACTGATCTAGTAATACCAGTATTCCAACAATTAACTTCTAACAATAAAGCTTCGTGATCAGTGAAGTCGCATAAACTAATTACAGCTAAGTCTTCCACTACTTCCACACCCAAATCATTAACTAAAGCTAAGTCGATTACGCTCTTCCCAACTGGAGACATAAATGTAAAACTACCTGGCCTGTCTGATTTAGTTCTACAATTACAAACCTCTAGATTCAAATTTTCCATCATTTCTAGCAGTATGTTCCCCCTTTTATTGAGAACTTTATCTAAAGAAGTTCGGGGATATTCCAACGTTGAGTTAAGAAAGACTTGCTCTTCCACAGTATCCTCAGTTCCAATCCTACAGTTAAAGTCACCCATAATAATATATACGGTGTCATGGGCAGCATTTCCTTTATATTATTGAATTTGTTAATAAATAGCTCAGAACACGTATCAATACTAACAGATGGACTCCAATAAACACAACCAATAACGAATATTTTATTCTCATAATTAAACTTTACTAATATCCATAAGTCAGCTTCATCAATTATTGCTAGATTACTATGTAACTACTTCTTAAGTGCTCTGGATCTACATAAAAAAAGTCATTGCAAATTCGAAATAGAAAAAGTATCAAATATCATTTTTCTAAATATTTCTGGTATTAATAACCTTTATAATATTGATTTGAATACAAAATTAATGAAACAATTTAGTGAAAATAATTTATTTTGTTTGTTTGGTCGAAACATGGTCCTATGATAGCACTCTACGTTTACCTACATTTCTTGATGATTACTTTTATTTTCATGTGAACGCGAAAAAAATATCAAAATTTGGTAGACCGAGTGGTGGAATTGTATTTCTCTTTCTCAATTTATGTTCTGTGGTAATTTTAGATTTGGACGATTGGGGGGGGGGGGGAATGTAAAATCAAAATTTACTTCTGTTCATTTAATTTATAAAAGTTATTGTATTTTGGAATGCTATTGTTTTAAATTACTTTTATCCCATATATAAAAAGAGTCTTTAGAAATCATCAAAACCCCTTTTGGACATTCCATATAAAATGGCCATTCTTATACACGTAGTATATGATTCTACATTTAGATAGGAGAGATGCCCCCCTCCCCACTACTATTTTACGTCTCTAGTGTGTTTTGGTAATTGTGTGTATATGTTTAGGGCTGGTGTAACCCTTGTCTGTTTGTCACTCACACTGTCTCACTCTCCTGTCTGTAATATTCCTGACAATAAATGAACCAGTACATTATGTGATAACAAAAACGGCTAACTACCCATCTAACAATTGTTTATAACCTGTACATATAACCTCCCCACTTAATTCAACAACTAAATAATAGTGGCCCTAGCTTTATATATATATATATATATATATTATTAAATGATTTGAGAAACCCTCTCTCTTTATCTGTACATACTCAACTTAGGACATATTAATTCGAAATTGAAATCAAATGACTGTAAAGGTATGCATGGTCATTTATTAATTTATCAATAGGGATAAATACCAGCCCTATTACCAGCAGCATTCCATTTTAAAAACTAAAAAAAAACCTATTTTTTAAAGTCACACTTCCGTTAACAGATTTTTATCAAATTTGGAATAATTGTATATTAAAGTTATGTAAATGATAGAACCATACATTGTACTGAAAGGTATTTTTTTTTTGGCGGACCCGTTGCACTGCGACCTTCACGATCTATGCTCCTTGGGTTACGTCTGAGCATCCCAGACAGATGTCCCAGGCAAACATGGTCCACAACACCTCCTTCACTTAAAGATCCCTAAGGCAACCTAATAACCTGGCGTGCTCTAGGGAGGGTATATTTCCTTCGCCCTCATCCTGGTAACTACTCAGGTTCTTAAATCTTCTCTGAGTGCCAGCCACGTAGTCCTTTATTTACCTCCATTTCCCCATAGAATCTGCGTGTGCTGTCACTCTCCAAAACCCAGCTTTATCAGGTGTCATCTGGAGTCGTCGGCAATGTCCCTATAGCGAACCCCGTAAGAACGCGGAGTTTGTTCTTATTAAGTCCAATGCAAGTCTCCAAACTCCGTTGATTACTGTGGTGGTTGGTTCCGTAGAGCTGGAAAGCATCAGAGACATTTTGCGTGATAGCCTGCTTCGGGCGTTCGCCCATCTTCAGGATACGTTTGTCAGACAATTTGATAACATAGACTTGTACAGAGCAAATTCACCTTACACACTCAAGAAGAAATTCCGCGTTCTTACGGGGTTCGCTCAAGGGGCATTGTCGACGACTCTCCAGAAGGCACCTGGTGAAGCTGGGTTTGGAGAGTGACAGCACATGCAGATTTTGTGTGGAAATGGAGGAAACTCCATTATTAAATCTGCGTGGCCGCCACGTAGTGCTTACCATGTACGTGCTGCCATGTAATTCCCTTCAATGCCAACATACCCGGGCACCCACCATCTTCTGCCTAGGTCATTAATTTATACTTAGGCATTCCCCAAACCATTTTAAAACTGATGACAAAGGCACCCAGTGCTCTAATGGGGCTGTCTGGTTATCGAATATTATTACAATTCTCCTTATTCCTATATCTCCTATCGAGGTTGAATTTAAACGCATCTTCCAATTGCGCATATAATAGTATGTAGCCCGTAGCTGGAAGCGCATTTGCTGGGTGTGCGCGGTTCACCAGAGTCTGATAGGGGATGCCTTCCCTAGCTTCTGGTAGTGAAGAGTGACCACTTTGTGGGATCACTTTGCGCGCTGGTTGACCTGCCCTTAAATGGGTCAAGTGGGGGTGTGCCTAGGCACTTCCACGATGGAGAGGTATTGCACTAACAGCCTCTCCACAGTGGTGACATCCCTTTCTTGTTAAACGATCCCGTTGCTTGCAACGGGGGGCTGGTAAACCCGAAAGGGTTGGTACGGTCTATTAACTACTCCCCAGGTACTGAGAGGAAAGGGGTTATCCAGGGATCTCCGCCTGGAAGATATTGGGATATTTATCCATGGGCTCCGTGTGCTTGGTCTTTGGCCCAACCACCCCAGGCCTCAGTTCTCTCGAGCAAAATCATATTTTAAAGGGAACCTTAATGCTACTTTTCCGTGATGTTTTCGTAAATGGTTCCACCGATTTTATTTAATTACTTCTTATACTATCTATACACATAAATTACCTACCACTTTTTTTTGGAATCATTAAAAAAAAGAAGAAGATTTTTAGAAGGATATTGGAGGTGAAGCTATGTCCCCAGGTGTCTTTGGTCTAAAAAAAAATGGGACTTTGGCCAATTGGTGACTTTATCGTATGTCCCCTAAGTAGGCAACTTGTCCCGTACGTGTTTACATCTGTCAGTCAATGCGAGGACCACATTTCATCTCTTTTAACAAGCCACCTGTGATTCGTTACTTTTCTGTATTGGCCTCATCAATAGCCGTCTATTATTGTGAGACTTCCATAGACTGTACACGTTGTTTAACATATATTTTTTTATTATTGTATTAAAACATTTTATATTATTTTGCTCTCTCTGCGTCTTTTATAAAACCATATGTCAACAAATACATCTTAGGAGAAAGATAATAAAAGAAATCTCGTATATACTTTTTAAAAAAAAAAAAAATGAGAGAGTCGTAATCATAGTAATACAAATCAGTTAAACATCTGTCTGTCAGTCGGTAAATCATCAACTATCAGCTACAATACGTATTGTAAACAAGAGTATGCACTTTCTAATTTATAGTCGCCAACATCAGGCGCTTTATGGGTTGGTGGGGAGGGGGCATTTTACTTGTATACCTGAGCTGCTTTATGTGGAAGCGGTTTTATGTTTAAAAACAGAACACAAAGCTTGCGTAAA